>JADDOH010013251.1:0-20209 GCA_016648135.1 Agrypnia vestita | reverse complement strand
CCGCTAGCGCCTTTCCACTTGTGATTGTGTTTAGCCAACAATCAACGTTACCAGCAATGGAGTGCACTTAAAAAGATAACTAGACCGCGTCAATTTTAAGTGCATAATAAAAAAATAATAATGAAAATAATCTCGCTGCAAGGTTGCGCTGGGCTGGTTTTGATTGAAATAATTACGCTCACATGACGGGTGTCGCTATCCAAATAGTAGATATATATTTTTTTATAAATAACGCGCCGCACATATTGTGAAATGCTAATGACGAGGACGATATTAATTCTTATCACGGCGTGCCGCACACATTCAACCATAGCTGGCGCGTGTTCTAGGCTAGGCATCCTCGGTGTTGTTTATCTTGATTTAACTAATAAGTATCTACAACTAAAATTCGTCGACTACACTTATGTCAGTTTTGAGTTAACCTTTTCCATATTATGTAAGAAACGCGGGTTCCGGTGCTGTAAACCCAGTGTACATGTAGAAATTTTTCGATTTTTAAGTGGGATAGATATGAATATTTTACATTACTATTTACTTAATCATTTATTCTTTCTTATTGTATTATTTAATTATAGTATTAAACTAATAATAGTATAAAAGCGAAGCCAGCAATATCCAAAAAAATTAAAAATGTTTTGAATGCAATCACAGAGCAATGCAATATTACTCATTTAGAATGTACTAAACTATAGATTTTTTGTATCTTTCCCTTCCAAAATCTTGTTTCCTTTAAATTTACTGGCCATATTTTCTATAAAATCTCGAATTCAGTATATTCTAAATTAGTAATCTTCGATGACAGCATTATAATTTTTTTTGTACAAGATCTATCGGATATCGGAGTGGGAGGAGTACAACATACAACATCCAATTCCTCACTTGATGATGAGCTGAAGAACCGTCTAAAAAATGCTTCAGCGGCTATCGCCAAACTAAATCATAGATAAATCATAAATGCCGAAGTTTTCCGTATATTAATCAAGTCTCTTTTTCTCTTGCTTATTTTTATATTTTTTCTTGTTGTATTATTCTTAACATGTCTAAATTTCTCTGCTTAGTAATTAAGTCTCTTTTTCTTTTGTTTAATTTTTTTATTCTTTCTTGTTGTATTATTCTTAACATGCCTAAGTTTTTCTGCTAATAATTAAGTCTCTTTTTCTTTTGTTTAAATTTTTATTATTTCTTGTTATATTATTCTTAACAAGCCTAAGTTTATTTCATAACATATTTATCATTATTAACACATTTCTAAAAGTGGAGACCTGTAATTGGCCATCTATATATATTTTTTATTTATTTAATTTATGGTACAAATACAGTTCTTGTATATACATATCAGATTAAACTTTTTTTTAAATACTTGGTAGTCATGTAGACCTCATCAGTAAAGAGAAGCTCTTGAGTCTCATGAGGGAGCCACAGTTCTTATTCCTTATTATAATATATAGGTACATAGTATATACAAGTTATTTATTAATACAGTAAAAAAGGTAAATTGATAATGAAAGTATTGGAGTTATTTTGAAAAAAGCTGTAGGTTTAAATGATTTGTGAATTTAAGTTTGATTTTAGGAAAATTTTAATTTTTTTGATTTGCTCTGAGAGGTTGGTTACTCATGCATCGTATCTCGATAGGTAAGTATAGTAATTAATAGCTTAAATATAGTGATGCTGCATTTGGGTTGTTTTATATTTAGGCATTATAAATTGGTTTCCTTTTCTCAAAATTTTGAAATATTCCTGGTTTTCTGTAAGGTTTTTTTCTTTACATATTTCAATATGGAAACACGCTCGAAAATATCATCTACGTTTGGTACTGGAAACAATTTAAAGAGATCTTTTGTTAGAAACGTAGATTATTTTTTCAGCATTACTTTAATGATAATCCTTTGTGATATTTTTACGGAGTTTATATTTTTTTATAACATCCTCCCCACCCGATAACACTGTATATGAGTAGAGAGTGAACAATGCTTCTTTGTTGTGCTGTTGGTCTTCCGTGAATATTAAATAAATAATATCTGCAAAAGTGCTAAAAATGAGAAAAAACATGGGTCATCACAACGATAGCACAAAGACGCGTAAGACACGTCTGACCGGTCCAGCTGCGCAGCTCTACTAAAGAGCGAAGGTCTGCAATCCGCCGAATCCGGCGCCCTACGCACAAAGCGTTGTGCACCACACACTGCGCTCCCTCTATACACGTATTAACGCCAGTTTCTTCGGGAACATATTTTGTTTTGTTATGTCTGGTAAATATTTACATATTGTAATTATTTTATTGAATACATAAATATATTACGGAGAAATAACTAAAATATGAACTATGACTAACTTGCTGGTCTGGAATGAGGTTCGAAACCGCGACTTTTGGATCACGAAGCGTTTATGCGTTATGTTTAATATTATTCTAGCGTAATCAGGTTGTAAGTGCAAGATCTGGTCCGCCATATAAATTAGTAGAGTTACATATTATACATATTATAAAATGCAATAAACTCTCATGTACTCGTGTCTTGAATGTGTTTTTCGTGCCAGTTTAACTACTATGCATTACGTGATTTTGAAAACAAATCAAATACTTTAGATTAAACATAAAATGTAAAAATCTTAAGTAGAATTCACTTCTTCGCTCAAGTGCTTATGCCTACCGGAAATTAAGTTTATTTATTTTTTATAATAATTCATAAAAAATCTAACTCCAGAGTTGCACCCTCAATACAACATGGCGGCCGAGTAAAATGAAGTGACACAAGAGAGAAAGAAAATGCAATCCCATTAGGCAGCTCGTCAAGCGGAGCAAACACGGGAAACTTGACTTTGGAAGCTTCCTTGCGGAGACCAGCTGAGATAAATACGTCATTAGCATTATTAGCCCGCCCCCCGCGGCTGCCGGCGAATCAGATAACTCGTGTGGAAGGAAAACGAGAGAATCGTCCAGTTACTGTAAATAAATGTACGCAAATATGTTTTTACATTATTGTAACGAGGCTAAAAAGAATGACGCACTCGTGTCAAGCGACAGTTGTTTGAAATGATTACAAGACTATCGAAGATTTCAGAACGGCCTAGCGTTATCTACGGCTTTCGGGAAGCATCGAGAAACATCTATAAAAGCCTGGATGCCACGAGAAACTTCTCGTAAACACTAGGAACGCCAAGAACGCTCGATATAGGCATTTGCCAACATAAATAGGACCGACACAATGTTGTTGTTGTTTTAACCACGCTTGACAGCGATAACTGGAGCAAAGGCAGTCGCGAGCTGCGGGCCAGTGTGGCCAGGCGAGCGATAATTCAACAGCGAATAATCTGGAAAGCTTTTACGTAGCGAAATAAAACGGAGCGAATAATACATTCGGGAATTAGATGAAATGTTCTAGTGAATAGTGAATAAAGTTTTAAAGCGATTATAAAGTGTCTATTTACGCGTGATTAATTTACGAAATAGTTTAATTTAAATAATAGCATTAAGTAAAATAGTGTTAATAAATCCGTTATCAAATTCCAGCGCTTTCTTTAATTCCTCTAGCAGCCACGACACGCGACATTATTATAAGAAAATTATTATAAAGAAATCGCTTATAATTTTCATGCTCAATACTGTCTCCTATCACATTTTACGTTACCAAGTATTTAAGGTATCGAATGGTTATTAACAAACTAATCAAAAACATGCTCATTGGAAAATAGAATGCAGTTAAGTCTCTATGTTACTAGAACGAAATCGGAGAAGTTTGTATGGGTACCTCAGTTGCAATGAAAACAAGAGATGGGATCTTTCTATCGAAATCAAATGCCGCATTGAGCAAGCTCGGGCAACATTTATCCGCATGAATGCGTTTACCGAAGAAATGATAATAATTTTAAATGTACGCTCAAAATAAGCTGGATGGAGAGTAACGAATGAAAACGTTAACGTTCGGATGAATAAACAGAAAGAAGTATTTAAAACAACAAACATCAGAAAACTTCAATACCTCGGACAAGTAATGAGACATCCAGACAAGTATCGCGTTTCATAAAGCAGGGAATAATTTTTGGAAATCGAGACCGTGGAAGAGGAACATCACGACTGAATAATCCCAGGCAACGGATTGGCCAGTCTATTGCAGAGTTTTACCAGGCTGCAGAGAACAAAGGGATGATTGATGGCAGATAAGATAACGTCTAACAACCATTAGCGGAATTGATGAAAATTAATATTTTATGAATGATTCAGCATTATTATCTGAGCTCAAGGAAAAAATAATAAAAATTAACAATTAATTAATTATATAATACAGCAATTCTTGGCCACAACGAAACTATATAATCCGTATTTACACCAAAATTAAAACATTACTAAGGGATTTCAAAGAAAAATAAATTAAATATTTACTTAAACTGTGCAAATTAATTTAACGTTGTATGGAAGAATACAATACTTTTTGTAGTTTTTTGTTATGATTTTTAATTAATAAAATATGTTTTTATATCTACCACCTACATAAAAGGTTGTTCGGAAAGTAATTTCGTTTTTTTCCAACAAATGACTCTATTGAATTTTTCACGGCTAACTTTACACTTAAGCCGCATAGTCATTATATATTTTGACAACTGATATAGCAAGGCTTGTTTCTGAAAATTTTTGGTCGATTCTTTGCAAAAGTTTTTGTTTCGTACTCTATCAAATATGGAGAGTCGAGAATTCAAAGGAAACAGTTTTATTTCAGCCTCTACCGGACAATACCACGATCAATTCTAAAGTGTACTGTCGTCAACTGGACAGATTGAACGATTCGCTTAAACAGAACAGGATAGAATTGATCAATAGAAAAGGTATAGTGTTCCACCAAGGTAATGCGAGACATCGTACAATTTTAGTTACTCGTCAAAAGCTTTTTACAGCTTGTATAGGATGTACTACCACACCCACCATATTCTCCAGATCTGGCGCCTCGCGATTATTACTTTTTCCAGTCTCAACAATTTTTGTAGACGACAAAACCTTTACTTCAGTTGAGGACGTTAAAAATGCCTTATATCAGTTTTTGCCCAGCAAAGATCAGAAATTTTATGAGGATGGAATCATGCTACTTCCAGAAAGATGGCAAAAGGTATCAGACCAAAATGGTAAATATATCATCCAACAAAATATTTATATACTATTAAAAAATCGTCTCTCATTTTAACCAAGAAAAAAAACGAAATGACTTTCCGAACAACCCAATAGATTTTATATGTAAGTCAGCATACAAAGTCGTGTTTTGAAACGTGAAACACAAGTCTTTACAAATCTTTCAAAAGTAATATTTTTATTCTTCCGCAAGCTTTCATTAAGTATTTTCAAAGAAGAAATCGAGAAATGCTCAACTGTTCGACAATCATTACTATGGTTTTCACGGGGCGGAGAGGTTTGTGGAAATTTTTGTCTTAAATAGACTTTTACTCGGTACCCCCGTTTTATGCTTCTAAGGCTTTATATTTTAAATTGAGCAACGTTTGTTGAGTAATGTTCCTCGGTACACAGACCCTAGCGAAGAATGTACCGGGGTCTACGGAGAATCACACTAGGAAGCAGGTGACCCTGGCTTAAAAAATGTCAACATGGCGAGGACACTCTGCGAGACGGACGCGCGTCTATCATCCAAAAATCCCCCTCGACATATTTAATAAACAAACGTCACAGATGCGGCAATCAACTACTTGCATTTTTACAACCGAATCGTGTTTGGGATTGTGATTTACCTTATTTAATATTTATTTACAGTTTAATGAATTAAATTTTTACTTATGTTTGTTCACCATTAATTATATATATTTATTTATTTTAAAGTATCCTAATTATCAATATTATTAATATTTAAAGCATTACCTTTGTGGTTAGACATAATAACAGAGTGTTAGTAAACTTAGTAAAAACCACTGCTAGATTTGTAACACCCACTGTGGTAACACCCACCTTACACCCCGCCCCCTCTCACTCTCTCCCGTTAGATACCTGAATTGTTCAGTAGGCTATAATCAGTGCATGCTTGTCTCTGACAAGATTAACATGCATGTGATCAATATTGGTGATAGTTTAACAATACTATGGTTGGGGTGTATAGTGTTGTGAATATAGTATTGTAGTGTTGGTCCTGACGAAGAGACGGGTACGTCTCGAAACTGGTAGACCGTAAATCTCGTAGTGGTTTTTACTAAGTTTACTAACATTCTGTTATCCTAATTATAGTGTATTTCCCATTTAAATATGTTTTGATTTTATCTTCTTATCTGGTATATTGGTTTAATTATCTTTATTTTAAAGGTCTCAAATTGTTACAGTTTGCTTATGTACTAAACATCCTTTGTAGATATTGTTCATTTTATGTTGTTTTATATTGTTACATTTTATAAGATTCATTTACCTTAAATATGTTTTATTTATATTATTATTTTTAATTATTTACCGTAAAACGTGTTTTATGTTAGGTATATAAAAATCCTTTTAATTATCTTGTACTGTAAAAGCCCACTAGAGCGTTTATTATTAATAAATATATAAATAAATAAATTTTATTTTAATTAAATAAAACAGACACACGTAACATAAGAACGGTACTTATTGGACAAGTAATAAAACGGTAACGGATAACTTGTAATATAATATGTATCCCAGCATATTTAATATCAAGAATTATAATTAAATATAAAAAAAAATACGAAATGAACACACTAGCAGGTAAAAATCATCTATATAGAGCGTCGCAGAGTATTATTTACATGGTTTTTGAATATTGGTAACGAAACAAAAAAAGGTTATAAAATGATGAAGGAAGCTCGACACATGCTCGGTATAGGAGAGCGAAGTTCAGAGTTATTTTTATAGTTGTCCTTATTGGAATATTGAAAAGGGTGTAATCGTGATAAGGACATATAAATTTATTCTCCACGAGCGGGATGGATAATTAAATTGTTTTTGACATATTTTATATAAATTAAATATACCTAATTGTACGATGAAGGTGGGAGTAAAAAATAAAGATTTTCTTCCTCAATCTCCGCCGATAAAGCGCATGGTTACACAGTTGAAATTGTACTCACGGAGTCCGTCCTGGTTCTGGGATTTGCAGAGCTCCGCTTATAGTAAATCTAGTGTACGCCGCACTTGCTGTGATTACGGACAAACTTCTCTTTTTCCTTAACTCTCACGGCTTGTCGAATTCGGAAACAGATCGACACGTCTATTTCCGAAAGTCTTAAATTTTGAACATTTTTAGAAACCGCGCGAAAAAGGTCAATCTTCCAACAGAGAAAAGACAACGGAACATCGTAACTTACGATGCAAGTAAAAACAGCATGAAGCAAGTAACAACATGTGGCATAACGCGATAAAATATAAAATAAAAGCGGAATATGGCGAAATATTAAAAAGAGCGTACGGCAGCGGGAGTGAGAGGAAACAGGCTGGGGTTATAATTTAAGTTAGATTTTTTTAATTATTGGATTTCTAACGACCAGTCAATGTTTAAAAAATATTGCGTAAAAACCTCTCACGTATCTGTACTTCGGAGAAATTACTAAAAAAATGTAATCAGCGAGGTAAAATTGCCGAATGTCACAGCGGGCGAAATAAAAATAATAAAGAATAAGGACTCGTAGCAAAACAGCCAGAAGGAAAGGGCGTCCGTGCGAAGTCGAGCCGGTTCCCCCGGCAACGGCTCCGGAGCTGCGGGCCAACTTCCTCAAACCGGGACGACAACAGACCGGCGCGGGCTTCGTCAAGCGGCTGGCGATACGCGGGCACCTCGCGGAAAACGATCGAGCATCAACCGCCCGGCGCGAGTCGGGCTGCGAGCCGCGCGACGAGGTCTCGCTCGGGCGCGTCACGCGACACTATCGCCCGCCGAGCGTCTCTTTGATTTCTTTACCTAGATCTAATTGGGCGAGCACACAGCGCGACATTTTCGCCGGAAAATTATAATGGGGGACGCACATTCCTTGCGCCGTTTGTGACGGAAAACATGTGAAAAGCCGCCGCCCACCCGGGCCTTCCCGCGGTGGCGCGTCATTAGGGCGGGAGATAAATCGGTACGCGCAATTTATGCCCGATTGTGAAGAGAGAAGAATGAGCGGAGCGACGAGCGGCAGAAATGAGCGGCGCGATAAAAATATCCCTGGAACTAGGTATTTAAAATGTTATTTTTTCGTAGGAAGCAAACACTTTGTAGCGTGACATAACAATTTAAATAAAATAATTGTTTTAAGCCTCGTCTACCGGTTTCGGTTACACCAACTTTCTTCAGGACGGTAAAAGATTTTTTTTTACGCTTCAACAGGCCAGGAGGCCCAATTACAGAAGCGAAATAGATAAAAAAACACTAATAATAAATAGTAAAATTCCCCGATGACGCTGAATTTTATATTTAAATAATTTTTCTTCTCATCAAAGCTCTCAGCAGAGATAAGACCATTAATTAAGGTAAAATTTTAATTAATGGTAAAGATAAATAAGACATATTAAGCCATCTGGCATCATCTATAAATTGAATGTGTACGATTGTCGAGCTTTATATACAGGTAAAACCAAGAGGAACAATCAAACGACACATTAGGTGCCTAACAAATATATTTTTCAGAATAAAGTGACTAAAAATAAAATATATTTTTTAAAATTAAAATTGATTTTTTATTTGTTAATGCCCTTACACAATTTAACATTAAAAATCTATATACACATGCAGGCAATATTATCATTGACGATAAATGAAAATTGATCAAAAACCTAAACAAGCTCCGTCAAATCTCCGAAATTTAATAAAATTAAGATACAATATTACGAAAATGGAAAATTCTGAAAAAAATCTAATTTAGAAATAAGAAGAGATATTCATTCGTTTTTATATTTGATAAAATGTATCATCACAACACAAAGTAGAAATGAACAATACTACTTGGATATTGGACCATGGAAATTGACACTTTGCTCCAGAGCAACGCATCGGTTTCCTTTCCAATTTGTTAAAGTTACAAAAATAGAGCTACTAGAATTTTATTTACATATTCTAATATATGGTGCAATCGACTATTTCAAAGGTGGACATTTAAAAATGTCCTCTTTACTTCTTCACCATCCACACTCGCCTTCTCCGTTTGCCGGAATATTTTTAAACAGTTTGCCAGAACCGTCACGAGCAATACGTCGTTGTGTCAGTATCATGACAACGTTACGATTTACGATGCAAGGAGGAAACTGAGAGATCGTCGACTGATTCATAAGTACCCATTGCAAAGGAAGACATGCAGAGGACAGTTCGTGGTGTTGTGCATAAACACCCTGTAGGTATTGCCACAACACAGCGTGACACATCTGGATCAAAACAGTCGCTGCTTACTCAGAATACTCCATATTAAGGCTCCATGTAAATAACAAACATTCATTCACAACAGCGAGGGTACGCAATAGGTTTTCAGTTACTCGTTTTGCTGATAAATTTGGCTAAATTCCACTAACGAATTAACGATATTTCGGTAAAAATCCGAGGGCTTTTGATTCACAAGCAAATACATATATCTATAATATGTGATTTTCTCAAAGCTGTTTTTTTGTTGCATGTTTGGCTACAATAATTGAGCCTCATTACCTGTTGTGGCGTTAAAAATAAAATGATAACGAAAAATCATATTTTTTTATATTTTAAACTACGATATGTGGCGGGCAGGATTGGAGAATGTTTGTTTACCTAGAATTCTTAGAAAGTGAAATAGTTGGCATTAGCAATTAATTAGGCTAAAACAATTCAGCTGTTTAGTGCAGAATAGAGAGTATTCTCTTCAATAGGGGCGATCTTCACTAAAATAAGATCCAGTCCATAAAATTATATATTTCAACAACAAGAGAATTCAACAAAAACAGAGAATACGTGCGTTATAATTTTAAAAAAATATATGTAGGGGGACCACCCACCTGCGAGACGACGAAATTTTTAATCGCGACTGACTGGACTGCCTTTAAAATAATTTCGTATGCAAAGTGATTTGCAATGCAAAAAGGCAGTTTGTTTTTTAAACATTGAATGCCGCGAATGTTTTGATTGGCTTCAGGAGCAGCAGGATTGCAACATCGAAACGTACATATATAATTATTTACACATGTGGATTGAATGTGAATTCGATTGTAATGGTTCCCACACACAAAGAATGCCCCAGCGCAGCGCATTTTTTCATTTGAGACATTGATTTAGGCTGGCGGAATATCCGTCCACCTTGCGCCGCTAGGAAAAGTGCAGCGCACTCACTTTTCTCCTGTTCTCGAGTCAACAAGACAAATTGCTGACACTGGCATGACTGTCTGTTAACGGGAGACTGTCAACAAGACGAATCGCCAAGTTTTTATGGGTCCAGAACGTATGTGATTGCCAAATTATATCATCGGGGGCACTTGTGATCGGTGCGTATATATTGGATGAGGTTATTACTTATTCTTGCGACGAACACAACTGCAAGTGTTTCTTTAAAATAGTGATAAAATAAAAATTAACGCAATACTGTAACTCTCCGTGGACTTTTCTTGTCCATGTTCAATAGTTGCGTATCATATATCATAAACAGTTTCGACTAACAAACACATAGAAATAGCTTACACACATTAAGGTGTAAACCTCTTTCAATTTAAGAAAGACAATCCAATTAGTATATGTAAGCCATGCGTGCGAAGCATATTGTTTCGTGTTGCTGTTTATATCCGTAAACACCAACATAACGAAACAATGTGCCTCGTACGCACGGCTAACACATACTAATTCGATTGTCTTTCTTAAATGGAAAGAGGTGTAAGTGATGGTTGTTGAAAAGGTTGCCTTAGGGGAGTTCTCTTAACGAAGTATAGTAATAATATTAAAAAGGGATAATGATTTAGAAGAAAAAGATTCTTTTTATAGCGTTAACTTTGTGGTATTGACGCATACATTGTTGTATGGACGCAAACTGTATGCTTCCGTCCTGACGAAGATACAGTGGTATCGAAACCGGTAGATATAAAATTACTCCAAGTGGTTTATACAAAGTTTTTAATTAATTAAAAATAATAAATGTTCAAAGTTTTTTTGTGAAACATTGTGGAAATTCATTTTAAATATATTAAATATGAATCGAATTGTAAAAAAACACTGTTTTTTTCACTTTATATTTTATTTAATTGTTAAAACGTTTTCGAGATTACTCTCATTACCAATAACAATTTTTCAACTAAATTAAAAACAATTATAGACAGTATGTATAGGGATTGGGTGTATGTGATGGTGGTGGAGATAGGGTACTCCTATCCATTCTAACCCCGCCCCCTACCCCCACCACCATTACATACACCCATATAATTGTTTTTAATTTAGTTGAAAAATTGTTATTGATAATGAGAGTGATCTCGAAAACGTTTTAAAAATTAAATTAAATATATAATAGAAAAAAAAACAGTGTTTTACAATTCGATTCATATTTAATATATTAAAATTAATAAAAACGGGATTTTTATTAGAGGAAGCGAATTTGCAAATTATGAGATTATCATATAAATTACCAAACTTTTAAAACGTATCTACGCGAATTCGATGGGACCCGCTAAAGGTCCACAAATAGCTGTGACTAAAATTCCTAATGGGACTGCTAAGGAGCAGGACCGCAGATGTGTTCGGCGGAAATTTGGTCGGCGAATCTACAGAAATAAAAAGAGCAAAGGATTTGTAATGAAATGTAAATCTGATCTTAGCATAGGGAGTAGAATAAAAAAAGGAAGCTTAGTTGGTTTCCTCACGTAGGTAGAACGACTAAGGAAAAAGAACGGTAATAAAGATACACGACGCGAGTTTTGATGACACCAGAAATAGAAGACTTGGCATGACCAAATACTGGCAGATGGGACAGTATTTGACCACGCCGATCGTTAGAAGCCTCAACACTCGAAGTGACTATACGAGAATATTTATTTATGAATGTGAAGAGTTATCCGTCTAGAACGGGACACGACCGGATGCATTTCAGAGTAACTTATCTGTAAATTTTCTCAGTATTTATCCGGCGTAAGCTATTTTTTTTTTAATAATCCTAGTACACGTCAATGCCGATAAATCGGCGATTATTGGTAAATTTTTATTGGGTACATTTTTTTTACATTACATTATTATTAATGGTAAAAGAAATAAAAAAATATATAGAAACAACTATGTTAGCCAGCCTACTCGCCATTGTGAGCCTCACTAGGTACAGGATGAGACAAAGCTAGTCCACAATGCTTACCAGGTAGATTCTTTTTTAAATTACGAGTCGAAAATATTCAAGCAACAATGTCCCAATAACAACACTGGTGGAGATAAGCGACATCAATTTATTTTTAATATTTTTAGCGTTAAAAATTTTTGCTTCAATAAAAGTCAATTAAAAGGATAAAAAACCTTGCAAAAAAAATATTTTAAGATTTAATAATTTAATTTGACCTGCATTAAAGCGAATTAATTTTTAATATTTCATATAAGTTACTTTAATGGCAGTTCAAAGTTTAACACAAGTTAGAAATATTGAAAAATATCTTCAAAACTATTTGCGGCTCATAATTAAGGCAGTATGTATTTTGGTCTAGTTCTGTTACACCTGTAACGTGGCCGTTCCCAGGTAGGTAGCGATAATTAATTCCTTAGCCTTATTCTAATGTTTGTAAAATGTAATTTTTGTCTCTTTATCCGCGCGTGTGTGGGGCGCCTTAGGACCCGCCGATCAGAGAGGCGTGTGGCTTTGAGCCCGCCAATAACAAGGATCGACGCAATACCGCGTGACCTTAACGAGCGTGCGAGGGGGCCCTCGCTGCCGGCCGCGGCCGCGGCTGCTGGCTGCCGGCTGATCTCAGCGCGGCGCGAGCAGGTAAGCGGGCGGACCGCCTCTCGAGTCGTCGCGTTGTTCATCGGGCCTGTTGAGACTGCTGTCGCGTGATTTAACGAGGCGATAAAAATGAACGCACAACTCTGCAACTCGTCGCACGGCCGAGTGTGAAGTGTTACGACGATTGAGGGGTGTAAAAGCTAAGGCAGCAATTACAAAAAAAAAATCAACAGTAATATTCCAACACCTCAATGGCGTAGTATTCTTTTTACTTCCTTTCTTTTAACTCGTGGCGTCTGCTTGATTGTTTTCTTGACGAAAAAACTTTGGATCGATTTTTAACCCTTTTCCCGTGGTCCAATCGAGCTGAAACTTTGCGAGCAGACTCGTGGCGACGATCAAGAAGATCTGTCAAATTTTCGTTAAAAAAATTAATAATTATAGTATTGGAATTTTTCAAATTTTAATGGTTTTTTCATACAACTTACTAGTTGTATGAAAATATTTCAACGCGTCTGGTAAACACTAAACCTGATTATAGTAATTAATTTAGCCACTTTAACCGATCGACCCCCACGGATGTGTCACATAACAAAGCAGCCGCTTCATACCAATTATGTAGATAGCACAAGCAGCAATGTCCACTTTTTAATAGCAATCACAGCAATATCCGCATTTATAAGTAAATTTTATTTTTTTATTTATTCAATAGATAAATACATTTTTTTTAAATAATGAAAGTTTACAGTTTTACGTGGTATTTTTTTTCTACACGAGTAATATTACACGTGAGTAGGAGAGGAGTATCATTTTATTTAATAGTAGGTATGTAGTACATACTATGTACACATAAGAAAAAAAACTAATATACAATAAACATAATGCAATAATGTGAAACAACAGTAAAAATATATTTTTTTATTTTATTTATTTAATTGATGTTAATTGTTAATTTTAAAATATGTAATAAATTTAAATTAAATAAAAATTATAAGTAATATACATTGTTAATTTTATCATTAGTAGCATTATATTAGAATCGTGAAGACATTAGATTAAGTTATAAAAATTAAGAAGGTATAATGTAATAATAATATTTATTTATATACGTACACAAAAAGATAACTGAGGTGACAATCGTTTTTAAAAACTTATTTCCAATAAGATGTAGGTTTCATAGATTCCAAAGAAATTTTCTTGAGAAATGAGAGGTGTTTTGTATTTATCTCAATAACACCTCTATGGGATATTGCTGCCTTTTCTTTTGTACCCCTCAATTAACAAACATACGATTCGGAGAAAAGATCAACATACCTCGCAACCGGAGCTGCACGGAATTTCGGAAAAGGATTCGTTCTCAATGGTCCCGAAGAAGAGTATCATCATTCGTCTCGAGATAAAATAGATTTTTATACTCTCTAATTTTTTTTCTCGTTTATAAGGCGATTCGGCAAGCGTCATACGTACCCAATTCTGAAACAATACAAAAAAGAACGTATTAAATACATTTTACATTATTTTATTTAACTGCTCGTCAATGACCGTGGCATAAAAATACAATGTGAAAATATTTTACAACAATTAAATCAATTTTTATGACCTAAAAATTAGAAGCACTGTAGAAAATAAATTATATTACATGCAATGCATAATATGAATGCGATTATGAGCGCACAACTAGTGTATGCATGTACCGCATGGTACCAACATTAAATAAACAAATTAATTCAAAAATACGAATTCCTAAACATGACAAACATATTCAATCGTGGATGAAACTGATTATTATAATTAATAAAAGAGCGAAACTGGATCACTGGACCGAAGAATCGATTAGATTTTTTTATCACGCGCGACTGATTTTAAAGCAGTAATAATAGAGTACTCAGAATAAACGGGTGGGGACGAAATATGGTCACTATCATTTGCTTGCGTCCATGAGATAAATACGCGGGATTTGTTACTAATCCGTAAAATTGGCTTTCGATGATTGCGTACAAAATAATCTCGAGTAAAATAATATCTCAGATGGGTGTGTACAAGCCGTGGGCGATGGCGTAAAACATGGAGCGCACCGAAAAGTAAGTGGTCCAAAAGATGGAAGGAGGTACACTTCACACCTCGCGATGACGTCGTGTTCCTCCGTGATAACCATCTACAGATCTTTCATAATGCCGCATCAGTAATATCAACACAATTATTTACATACTTTCATTTTTCATTTGTACCAATAACTGCGATCTGCTAAAATATCATTTTAATATTGTAATGCTTTAATACGACCTCAATAAGCAATCCATAATATTCTCACGAGACGTTAGAAACGGAAAGAATTACAATATTACCGTGAACATCCAAGCAATCTGGACGCTTTATAACGAACTGAAAAGTACCTACGGGAGTACGCCAGAAATTTCCGGAAAATTGAAAGCAAGAATACACATCAGTTTTGTTTTGACGTTTAGTAGAAACCAGAGACAAAAAGCGATAAGTGAACGACGATTCAGTGCGAATTATAAGCGAGCAGAGAAAGTAATTTACGAGAGTACCCACCGGGCGTTCGAGAAGTTTTCTATAGCGATTAGCGTAACAAGAAATGAAGAATAGAATGTTCAATAGACGTGCGAATATTCTAGAAGTTCCTCATTAGTGACGTGTAAAGCGCCCTTGAGGTGAGTATTCGCGAAAACGGCGCTATATAAGTTATCCAAGTATTATATTATTATTATTAATTAGTCCGAATTACATACTACTGCTCCAATTGACGTCGTGATCAGTGGGTTTCTTTTGTGTTAAATAAAACATTCATTAACTTTAAGTGTTTTATTTGTCTCCCGAATTACTGTTATCGGGGGATACGTACGTTTACGGGTATGTACGCAAGTAATATGTATGATGATAAAAAATATCGCTTCATTTGTGAATCGCGCGATGAAATAGTCGTGTATATCATCCGTTTTGCGATATTTATTGCCCAAGAAAAAAGAAATGTTTCTTTACAATTGCTGAAAATGACATCACAGTAGAAAATTGTTGATATTCCAATAGAAAAAAAAATACCAAATGTGTAAGTCGGAGAGAAAAATCTCGAGTAAAAAGATTTCAAAGAGCAATGGGGCAGAAAAATAGATGGCAACACATAATCATAATGACTCCTTTACAGAGAATAATATTATATTACATTATGTTTTAAAGATATTTGACATGATTTGAGATTTCAGCGTGCGAGCGATCTTTTGTAAAAGTACTGCACAAACTTGGGTGTAATTTTTTTATGTTAAACATTTCCCTCGAGACAGTACCACTCCCATTCCGGCCTTGCGATGAATCATTCGACAAAGACGCATTATTAAATACGCGCAGGCATGCACTTTTTATGCAAGCACGTGAATGAAACATCGAGATGTTATCTCGCGGAGCAGAAACTAGAATCGATAGTGAAAACTCGAACCGCCGGAGTCGCGGGAAAGCGGCGGGAAAATGGTGGCCGACGCGGGGAGCAGTAAAATGGCGCGGAGAGAAAGTAAAATGGCGCCTCGGGTGCCGTACCACACACGCTCCGAGCCGTGTTGCTTTCCGCCGTTTTCATTTTCATTAGCCATTTTCCAAATAAGTAATAATATAATATTCAAGTCTAAAAGATAACTGTAATTAATGAAATATAATTAATAAAAATGTAATTTGTTTTCAGCCCTTGTGTGAAAGATAACTATTTATAGAAATATTAATAAATAATCAATCATCTTTGACGATAAGTACGCGCCATTTTCGTTTCTTTTTTTGCGTCGCCGTGCGATGAAATAAATAAATAATAACTTCTTCTTCAAATGTAGCAAATTTATTTTGTGGTAACATAATTATAATTAATATAAATTAACTTTGTTTAAACCACTTATTTATTATATATTTATTATATTAAAAAAATCGGGTGTTTATAAATTAATTTGTAATGATTGTGATTATTTTTATATAGGAAAAACGTGTAGAAATTTTGAAATTAGAATTAAGGAACACTTAAGGTGTTTAAATAGTAATAATTATTCTGAATTTGCTAACCATCTTTTGGCTACGGGTCATTCTTTTGATATTAATAAGGGTTTACAAATTTTACATACAAATTACACAGAATGACAATTTGATAAATTAGAAATTTTGGAAATAAGAAAGAGTGTAAATAGTAAATTGAATATTATAAATAATCAGGTCCTTTTTGCAAATAGTTATCTTTTAAATTTATTTTCATGTTAATTAGGTACTTTATATTATTATTTTCCATATATAACTTTTTAATATTTTGATCTATACTCGATTTTTAAATATTATTTTTATTTTCCTGATGAAGAAGCCATTGGCTTTGAAACATGTTGATTTTTTTCAATAAATAAGTGGTTTAAACAAAGTTAATTTATATTAATTAATAAAAATGTAATTTGTTTTCACCACTTGAATGAAAGATAACTATTTACAGAAATATTAATAAATAATCATCTTCGACGATAAGTACGCGCCATTTTAGTTCTGTTTTTTGCGTCGCCGTGCGATGAAATAAATAAATAATATATTTGGAAGGGATTGAAACATTTCAACTGCTCGCTAATATTATTATTCAGACACGAGTGGGGTTCGAGTAGTCTCAAGTTTATTATTTATATGAAGTGGGCGTCTCCCAGGCAACCCTCCTTCGCCAGTGTATTTCCTCGCGATTGCCGAGACCTGTAAACGAAACATTATACGAAAATAGTTAAATGCTAAAACATACCGGAGAAGTAAATGCACTCAAAATTCTCGAGCTCTTCTTTATTCGATTCTGCTAATCGCTTTGATCTATTATCGAATCGATGCAGAAAACTTTAAAAATAGCCTTCAAGATGTATTTAAGTTTTCTTTGTTTCATCATTTTACACGTTTTTGATGACGAACCCAATGCACAACAAAATATGGTTATGATTTATCTGTGCAAACCGATCTGCGCAGATTTACCGATCGTATGTATGACAAATCATTGAAGATTATCTGGTTTACATAGTCGATCGGCGACAGTTGCATTTTCTATTCGGTAGATCGTTGTCGATTGCATTTGCGTAGTTTTCATGCGAAAAACTGCTGAAAAAAATGATTAAATCTAATAAAGCTTCTGCCCAGATGTCAGTGGCGCGTGAGGCATAGGGGCCATTCGATTTAGCTGTGTAGTTTGAAATCCCTGCGATATATCGTTACATATGTAAGAAATAAATGTTACAATTGACAATTTTTATAATCTAAATATAATAATTTCGTTTTCTCTCTGTCTGCTTATCCGTAACTTTGTGTGACGTCCATAATTTCGTTCGAATTCACTATTCGAAAAACTACGGACGTTACACAAAAAAACCCAAATTAAACGGTTGGAGAAGGGGCTTGAACCCCGGGCGAGCAACCCCGAAAGCGGCAACCTAGCGACGTCGCCACCACCGCATGTGCGCGATCCGTCAGAAATACACTACATACAGGACTTAGCGAAGACGCGAAACAATGTTCCGTTATTTTTTACGGGTTACAACTAGTTAAATACGTATAATGACAGTCGGGCGACTGAAATTTTATTACACTTATTTGTCATTAAAAAAGATTTTGAAGAATGAAATTTTACAAATTGACAATTTGGCCGAATTAAAAAGATATTACATCAACCGCGCAGGTACCATAGGTTATGAT
Organism: Agrypnia vestita; assembly: GCA_016648135.1. Classification (NCBI taxonomy): domain Eukaryota; kingdom Metazoa; phylum Arthropoda; class Insecta; order Trichoptera; family Phryganeidae; genus Agrypnia; species Agrypnia vestita. The sequence goes on along the minus strand of JADDOH010013251.1, from coordinate 1,684 downwards.
GAGCACGGAAACGATAAGGCTCTGTCTGGTTCAAGTGCGGAAAATGCGTTTATGACAAGCGCGTCATTTCCATTTAACTGTCTTAAAACGCCTCAAGACGCTTCGCGTTCGTTTCATATTTTTCAATAAGTAGAACGATTTTTTGAATAAGTGTTTTTCACAGTAAAGAAAAATTGTTAAAGTCACTCTGGGTAAATAATTTGTGATGATTTGATTTATCAAAGTTTTTTTCCTTTTTGCAAGTTAATTTATTCGCAGCATTTTCTGGTGAAATATAAGAGAATATTAAAACAATGTTAATTTTACACTTATTAACAAAAATCCAAATCAAGGGCGAAACGGGGTAGTAAAACTACAGTAAGATAATGAGAAACTAGATTTCGGAAGACGGGTCGGGCAAAAAGGCCAAGGGTGAGAAAATTGACTTAATTATGTAAGTAAGCCGATAAATCCTTAAATTATCTAATAGCTTACCAATAAATGGTTTTATTACATTGAAATGTTTCAGTAACGGCGAAGTCGATTATTTACTAATGCCTCTTTATTGAATTTTATTTACGTAAACTGAATTTCAATAATATTTCGGCATTAGTTTATTTTATTGCTAATAATTTGCCATTTTGCTAATATATTTTTTTGATTAAAATCCAATTTGTATCGTAAATTAAATATACAATTATGTTTCTAAGTAGGTAGGTACCTATATAATATTTTGAATTCCGCCGACAGAAATTGTATATTCGTTTGATCTTTTAGCCATATTTATTCTACTCTTTAATCAATTTCAAAATCTATGAACTGTGAAATCAGTTTCGGTCGATAGCTATGTCAATATTTAAATATTGCATTGGTTTTTATTCTATAATCCACGTGCCGGATCGTTTGGAGGACTCGCATATAGTCTGTATGGTCCATTTACAAAGTTATAAATAATTAGCTATACCCAGTCAAAAGTGACACATTTTTTACAACTTTAAATTTCAGTTATATATTATTAGTTACTAGTTTTCTGGCTGTATATAAATCAAAACGCATATTTAATTTCTTCAAAAAGACGAAAAGGGTATATTTTTACTAATTATATACATGCGAATTTTTTTAGATATTTTTTTATTTATTTATAAAAAAAAGGTATAAAAATAAATTTGGTTCTTGAAATTTGTACTATTTAATAATTCTTTAATGAATGTTTTTGGAAAATGTGGAAATGTTCACGAACAATGAACTTGGGAATGAAGTATTGTTATATTGAGAACTGTATACATTTCGGTCGCGCCACCTAGTCAGTTGTTAGCGCCAATGACGGACATTATTATATAGAAAATTATGTTGTTTGATAATAATAAGAGTGATTTTCTTTAAAATTTCACTTCTAGGTAGCTTTTACATGCAATTTTTTAATCATACTGCTGGTCTGTAGAATTGTTCACGATTTTTTGAAAAGGTGCGTTTTGATTATTTTTATATAACGTTTCGCACGACGGAGGATAGGGAGCCACGACAAATGTCCGTTTACTAAACTCAGTCTTCTGATAGTTCCTGTTCGGCTCTACAACCTGCATCTGAAGGTTGACCATTCAATTATATCATTGATGGGTCATTAAATTGGATGAAAAACATAATTGACAATTAACTCTGCGTGAGTTTCACTATAATTTTAGTTTTTACTATTCAAGAGTTAGGG
>JADDOH010013250.1:0-14195 GCA_016648135.1 Agrypnia vestita | reverse complement strand
AACTACCAACCTGCTTGAGTTTGTGAGTCAGATTTGCAAATCGTTTGATTCGAGATCTCAAGTGGATGTAATATATACAGATTTCAGCAAGGCGTTTGACAAGGTGAACCATCGTATACTTTTGAAAAAACTTCATGCTATAGGAATCCACGGCAACTTATTGAGATGGATAGAATCTTACATTTTTCATCGAACTCAAGTGGTGACTGTAAATGGATATGATTCATCTCCGGTTTCTATCACCTCAGGAGTTCCTCAAGGTTCTCACCTTGGTCCCTTGTTCTTTATTATCTTCATAAATGACTTGCCAAATATATTAAGAAATAAGTGTCTATTATATGCCGATGATTTAAAAATTTATTCCACCATTCGTAGCCTGGAAGATAGTCATCTCCTACACAGAGATCTGGACGAACTATCAAATTGGTGTAAAGCAAATAATATGTCACTTAATGCTAAGAAATGTTCATGTATTAGTTTCACTAAAAATATTAAAAAAATAGAATTTGTTTATAAACTGGGTGACGTTCCACTCGCTAAAGTCGATTCAATAAGGGATCTGGGCGTCATGCCAGATTCTAAACTCACTTTTAGAAACCACTTTGATAATATCACAAACAAGGCATATACTATGTTGGGATTTATCACCAGAATTACTCAAGACTTTAAAAATCCTCAACGTCTAAAAATTCTCTATACATCACTAGTACGAAGTATATTGGAATATTCGTCAGTTATTTGGTCACCTTATTACACAACACATATTACGAGAATCGAGAGAGTGCAGAAAAGGTTTCTACGTATTTTGTCATACAAAGCTGGTCAACACAATAACCTTCACAACTACGAAGATCGACTTGCCTTTTTCAAGATGCACAAACTTGAGTCCCGACGAAAAATATCCGATCTCATTGTGCTACACAAGATTCTAAGCGGAGCTATTGATTCTCTCTGTCTATCTGATATAAATTTGCATGTTAAGCCCCGTATAAGAAACCCTGAGTTCTTCAGAATAAGTCAGCACACTAATAATGTCGGTTACTTTTCTCCCATTACAAGGTTGTGTCGCACATATAATTTGTATTGTGCCGACCCTAACAATGATGCTGATATTCTTGCAGACACGTTATCTTCGTTCAAAAACTCACTCATACACAACATCCATTTTCTAAACGACGACTTGAACCTATAGATCATTAAATACTAATCGCACTACACTCAAACACAAATATATAATATACATAAATGTACATGTGAAATATAATTAATTTACAAAAATACATGTTACTAGAGCATGCCGAAGACACTTGTAATTGGGATAATGGGCATAGTCTTCACTACAATGTTTATTATCTGAGTGTCATGTACCCATTATCCTGTTAGTGTCTCTAATAAATAAAAAAAAAAAAAAAAATAAAATAAAAAAATAATACGCCTTTCTACGGCATTTGTATGCATTTATATGCATTAATACGTTATTATTCGCATTTATATGTATTTCATCGCTTTTGTACGCTTTTCCATGGCATTTGTCTGCATTTGTACGCATTTAAACGATTCAACACGCATTTATATGCTTTTATACGCATTTATACGCAATTATACGCTATTATACGACATTTATACACATTTATACGCATTTGTACGCAATTACACGCATTTATTTGCATTTATAAGCATTTTTACGCATAAGTACGCATTGATACGGTTTTACACGCATTTATACGCTTTAACTTGCATTTTTTCGCTTTAATACGGCACTTATACGCATTTGTATGCATTTAAACGAATTTACGGGCATTTGTATGCTTTTATGCGCACTTCTACGCAATCATAATCAATTATACGCATTCTTACGCATTTATCTGCTTTTATAAGCATTTATACGCAATAATACGCTTTTATACGGCATTAATACACATTTATACGCATTTGTACGCAATTATACGCTTTTAAACGCATTTATACGCATTTTTACGCATCAGTACGTATTTATGCGGTTTTACGTATCCGCTTTGATACGGCATTTATACGTGGTTTATTGCTTTTATACTCATTAATACGCTTTATTTCGCATTAATTTGCATTTTTTCGCTTTTTTACGCTTTAACACGGCATTTATTCGCATTTTTACTCATATGAACGACTTTTTGCGCATTTATAAGCTTTTTTACGCATTTGGTCGCAAAATTACGCATTGATACGCCTTTATTATCTTTTCTACGTCATTTTTACGCATAACTACGCATTTATACGCAATTCTACGCTTTTATACGGCATTTATACATATTTATACGCATTGTTACGCAATAACATGCTTTTAATTGCATTTATAAGCATTTTAACGCATAAGTACGCATTGATACGGTTTTACACGCATTTATACGCTTTAACACACATTTTTTCGCTTTAATACGGCATTTATACGCATTTGTATGCATTAAAACGATTTTACGGGCATTTATACGCTTTTATAGGCACTTGTATGCAATCTTAAGAAATTATACGCATTTATACGCATTTATAAGCTTAAGTACTGTATTTCTACGCATTTATACGCAATAGTATGCATTTGTATGGCATTTGTAATCATTTATACGTATTTATACGTTTTTATTCGCATTTATATGTATTTGATCGCTTTTGTACGCTTTTACACGGCATTTATTCGCATTTCTACGCATGTTTTTTTTTTTTTTTTTTTATTTATTAGAGACACTAACAGGATAATGGGTACATGACACTCAGATAATAAACATTGTAGTGAAGACTATGCCCATTATCCCAATTACAAGTGTCTTCGGCATGCTCTAGTAACATGTATTTTTGTAATTAATTATATTTCACATGTACATTTATGTATATTATATATTTGTGTTTGAGTGAAGTGCGATTAGTATTTAATGATCTATAGGTTCAAGTCGTCGTTTAGAAAATGGATGTTGTGTATGAGTGAGTTTTTGAACGAAGATAACGTGTCTGCAAGAATATCAGCATCAATGTTAGGGTCGGCACAATACAAATTATATGTGCGACACAACCTTGTAATGGGAGAAAAGTAACCGACATTATTAGTGTGCTGACTTATTATGAAGAACTCAGGGTTTCTTATACGGGGTTTAACATGCAAATTTATATCAGATAGACAGAGAGAATCAATAGCTCCGCTGAGAATCTTGTGTAGCACAATGAGATCGGATATTTTTCGTCGGGACTCAAGTTTGTGCATCTTGAAAAAGGCAAGTCGATCTTCGTAGCTGTGAAGGTTATTGTGTTGACCAGCTTTGTATGACAAAATACGTAGAAACTTTTTCTGCACTCTCTCGATTCTCGTAATATGTGTTGTGTAATAAGGTGACCAAATAACTGACGAATATTCCAATATACTTCGTACTAGTGATGTATAGAGAATTTTTAGACTTTGAGGATTTTTAAAGTCTTGAGTAATTCTGGTGATAAATCCCAACATAGTATATGCCTTGTTTGTGATATTATCAAAGTGGTTTCTAAAAGTGAGTTTAGAATCTAGCATGACGCCCAGATCCCTTATTGAATCGACTTTAGCGAGTGGAACGTCACCCAGTTTATAAACAAATTCTATTTTTTTAATATTTTTAGTGAAACTAATACATGAACATTTCTTAGCATTAAGTGACATATTATTTGCTTTACACCAATTTGATAGTTCGTCCAGATCTCTTTGTAGGAGATGACTATCTTCCAGGCTACGAATGGTGGAATAAATTTTTAAATCATCGGCATATAATAGACACTTATTTCTTAATATATTTGGCAAGTCATTTATGAAGATAAGAAAGAACAAGGGACCAAGGTGAGAACCTTGAGGAACTCCTGAGGTGATAGAAACCGGAGATGAATCATATCCATTTACAGTCACCACTTGAGTTCGATGAGAAATGTAAGATTCTATCCATCTCAATAAGTTGCCGTGGATTCCTATAGCATGAAGTTTTTTCAAAAGTATACGATGGTTCACCTTGTCAAACGCCTTGCTGAAATCTGTATATATTACATCCACTTGAGATCTCGAATCAAACGATTTGCAAATCTGACTCACAAACTCAAGCAGGTTGGTAGTTGTGGATTTTTTTGGAACAAAGCCGTGTTGATTAATGCAAAGTGTCTGACGAAAGTGGGTGAATATGTATCTATAGCAAATAATCTCGAATATCTTTCCAAAACAAGATAGTTTACTTATAGGTCTATAGTTACTAACGTCACTTTTATTTCCTGTCTTAAATATTGGTGTGATGTGAGCTACCTTCCATAAGTCGGGAAACTTTCCTTCTTTTAAAGATTTGCTAAAAATGATATAGATAGGATCTAGAAGAAGGTGAGCACAATTTTTTATAAGAAGTGGAGGAATACCATCAGGTCCTGCGCCCTTGGCGGGATCCAATTCTTTCATAATTTTTAATATTTCATTTTTATGCAGTGGTATAAAGGAAAGTGAATCGAGAGAGTCATTAATGAGAGCAGATGAGTGATGTTGAGAAGCATTATCAAAAACTGAAGCGAAAAATTCTGAAAAGATATCAGAAATTTCTTGACCGCATGTAGCATATTTTTCTCTCAGAAACATTGTTTTAGGGATTGCATTAGTGAATTTCTTGGTTTTAGTGTATTCCCATAATTTTTTAGTCCCGATATGTAATAATTCCCGATATGTATTTTTTCCTATATTTTTCTTTTTCGCGGAGCTGGTGTCTTAATGCACTGCTAAACCAACATGGGTATTTTGAATTCAAGATATTTTTTTGTGGAGTGTATCGAGCTATTATCTCCCATAATGTATTATAAAATAAGTTGAGAGAATCGTTGCAGTTTAGTTGATTCATTTGAGACCAATCAATTTGAGCTAGGTCGTTAATACATTTGGCGTAATCAGTTTTACGGAAGTTGTATGCAGTATGGTTAGAATTATGTTGTAAAAAGTTTTCTCGGTTAATCGTTGTGTTTATTTGGACTGGGGGATGAAATTTGTCAACACTTACCAGAGCAGTACCCGAAGACACAAGTAGTGGAGTATCAGATAATATTAAATCTAAAATTTTGGCATTACAATTGGTTATAGAGTTAAATTGTTGAAGATTGGTTGTTGATATGAACTCCATGAAGTCCTTGGCTCTGGAATTAGATGGACTGAGCGGAGTCAGTCCAGCTCCAGAAGTTGTTGCATTCCAAGTTATAGATGGCAAATTGAAATCGCCAAGTAGCATGTTACGTGTTCTTGTAGTGGTTTTGAGGAAATTAATTTGGCATTTAATAAGATACTCATTGAATACTGTATCTGAGATATTAGGCGGTATATACACAACTCCTATATTGATTGGTGTAATATTATTTTTTCCTTTGATTGAGATCCAGAGGTCCTCGAATTCCGTACAGAGATCGTTCCGCTGGTATGCTGAGAATGACTTCTTAGTTGCTAACAGAACTCCACCTCCGTCTTTCCTGTTGACAAACTGAGAACTATCTCGATCACGTCTAAAAACTATATATCTGGCGTCGAATAATTCTTCACTATTCACCCTTGAAGTAAGCCATGTCTCCGTCAAGCAAATAATGTCATAATCACTATTTAGAATTTCTATGTAACACTCATTAAGCTTAGTTCTCAGACCACGAACATTCTGATAGTAGATAGAAAGAGCCATTATGAACTAACACAAACTTATTAATAAACTTACTGGACAGTCCTTTAATTTATTGAAAATTTTGCAATGCATCCAGGTTAGGAACTGGTGTAACTGGCGATTGTTCGTCTTTCCTGATGAAAATTCTTCCATTCTTGGTCCAGACAAATTTAAATTGCTTATTTTTAGCCATTTGTCTAGCTGCTGCATGTATAGTCTTATTGTAAGGAGAGAGATGCTCACAGACATATATCGGGGAAGTTCCCTGTAGACCTATGTGCGATACATTAAGTTTGTTGGACACATTATTTTTGTTGTATGTCTTCACAGCTGAGAGAATATTATCCCGGATTCTACTATTTTGGAGGCGAACAATAATATTTCGTGATCTTGCGCTCGTGCTAGATTGTCGTTGAACCCGATGGCACGCCAGTATTTGATCGTTCTTTATGTTGGCAGATACGCTTGTGCATATTTTAGAAACTGTATCCAAAAGATTCTCCTGACGATTTTCAGGCACCATCTGTATCTCGAGGTTACAGTTGCGGCTTAACGTTATGTTAACGATTCGCATTTTTACGCATTTAAACGATTTTTCGCGCATTTTAAACTTGTTTTACGCATTTGTTCGCAAAATTACGAATTTATTCGCCTTTATTATCATTTGTACGGCATTTTTACGCATAACTGCGCATTTACACGCAAATTTACGCTTTTATACGGCACTTATACATATTTATACGCATTTATACGCAATTATACGCTTATAAATGCATTTAAAAGCATTTTTACGCATTAGTACGCATTGATACGGTTATACACGCAATAATACGCTTTTACACACATGAATTCGCTTTAATACGGCATTTATACGCATTTGTACGCATTTAAACGATTTTACGGGCAATTATACGCTTTAACACGCATTTTTTCTTTTTAATACGGCATTTATACGCATTTGTATGCATTAAAACGATTTTACGGGCATTTATACGCTTTTACACGCACTTGTATGCAACCTTAAGAAATTATACGTATTTATACGCATTTATAAGCTTTTGTTCTGCATTTCTACGCATTTATACGCAATACTACGCATTTGTATGGTATTTGTAATCATTTATACGTATTTATACGTTTTTATTCGCATTTATATGTATTTGATCGCTTTTGTACGCTTTTACACGGCATTTATTCGCATTTCTACGCATGTTAACGATTTTAAGCGCATTATTATGCATTTTTCCGCTTTTTTACGCTTTTACACGGCAATTATTCGCATTTTTGCGCATTTTAACGATTTTTCGCGCATTTATAAGCTTTTATACGCATTTTTTCGCAAAATTACGCATTTATACGCAATAATACGTATTTATACGGCATTTGTAATCAATCATACGTAATTATACGTTTTTATTCGCATTTATATATATTTGATCGCTTTTGTACGCTTTTACACGGCATTTATTCGAAATTTTACGCATTTTAACGATTTAGAACGCAGTTGTACGATTTTCTACGCATTTTTATGCAATAAGAGGCATTTATACGCATTTTAACGATTTAACGCGCAGTTATACGCTTTTTTACGCATTTTTACGCAATTTTACGCATCTATACACCTTTATACACATTTTTAAGCAATGACTCGCTTTTATACGGTATTTTTACCCATTTATCCGCTTTGATACGGCATTTATACGTGGTTAAATGCTTTTATACTCATTAATTCGCTTTATTTCGCATTTATACGCACTTTTTCGCTTTTTTACGCTTTTACACGGCAATTATTCGCATTTTTACGCATTTTAACTATTTTTCGCGCAATTATAAGCTTTTTTACGCATTTGTTTGCATAATTACGCATTTATACGCCTTTATTATCTTTTCTATACATTTTTACGCATAACTGCCCATTTATACGCAATTTTTCGCTTTTGTACGGCATTAATACATATTTATACGCATTTGTACGCAATTATACGCTTTTAATTGCATTCATAATCATTTTTACGCATAAGTACGCATTGATACGGTTTTAAAACCCATTTGTACGCATTAACATGCATTTATTCGCTTTAATACAGCATATGTTATATATTCAATCAAAGTCTCTCAACGGGTATCTTTCCAAATGCACTAAAACTGGCTAGAATCTGTCCAATATTCAAGGGTGGTGATCCCCGTAATCCGAGCCACTATAGACCTATATCGCTCCTAAGTGTTTTTTCTAAAATCTTAGAGAAGATAGTTAAAGTACGTCTTTTAAAATACCTGGATATTCACAAAATAATCTCCAACAATCAATACGGGTTCCAATCAAAACTCTCAACAGAAGATGCAATATGTCAACTAACGGAATTCTTAGTTACACAATTAGATAAAGACAAACGTTGTATTGGTATATTTTTGGACCTAGCCAAAGCTTTCGATACGGTGTCTCATCCACTGCTGCTGCACAAGTTATCAGCTTTGGGAATAAGGGGGACGGCTTTGGCGTGGTTTGAAGATTATCTAAATAACAGGGTTCAGGTAGTTAAATCGGGCGATCACTGCAGCAACCTCCACAAAACATCATATGGAGTACCGCAAGGAAGTGTTTTGGGACCCACGCTCTTCCTCATATATGTCAATGAAATGTGTAACTCCAATTTAGAAAACGGTAAAATAATTTCTTTCGCAGATGACACAGTGCTTCTTTTTCAAGATGATTCCTGGGAAGATGTTTTAAAAAAGGCACAAAGTGGATTGAATCGAATAACATCATGGCTTGACAAAAATCTACTAACAGTAAATGCTTCAAAGACAAAATACATGTGTTTCTCCATCAGTAAAAGAACAGTAATAAAGCAGCCCAAAAATCTACTGATTCACACATGTCAATCAAAAGATAAACCCTGTGATTGTACTAATCTGCAGACAACGGAAGATATACGATATCTAGGTGTGTACATAGACCAGCATCTAAACTGGAGAAAACATATTTTGAATCTTACAATCCGAATAAGAAAGCTTGTTTATTTTTTCAAAGAAATTAGAGATGTACTCGACGCATCGACAAGAAGAATAGTATACTATGCACTGTGTCACTCACTCATTAATTATGCAACTGTCAGTTGGGGTGGTGCAGCTTGTACTATATTAGATTCATTAAGCAAAGCCCAGAAAATGGTATTGAGAGTTCTTCATAAAAAGCCATTTCGTTTTCCTTCAGAAGAACTTTTCAGAGAATGTCACGTCCTGGACATCAATCAAACATATTTACTCAACACTTTAAAATATTTTTTCCGACATAAACAAGATCACCAACAAATAACTCACTCACATTCAACAAGGGCACAGGTGAACTGCAACTATCTTGTACCAAAATTCAAAAAAACTTTTTCACAAAGATTTCACCTCTTCCAAGCACCAAAAACATTCAATACTCTTAACACTAAACTTAAAACATGTAGCCATAGTCTCGCGTATTTTTCTTCTAAAGTGAAACTCTGGCTGCATGAAAAGGGAAGGAAGCATGCCCAAAACCTATTAAAAGCCATCATATAAACTAAATTTAAAATATACTATTCCTACAAGAACATTTACTGTCACTTACTGTCTTACTGTTACTGTCATCTTTTTAAATACTTTTAATTGTTTTATTTTATTTTATTTTATTAATATCCTATTCAGATCATTTTTTTCACTTACTGTCTTACTGTTACTGTCATCTTTTTAAATACTTTTAATTGTTTTATTTTATTTTATTTTATTAATATCCTATTCAGATCATTTTTTTCACTTACTGTCTTACTGTTACTGTCATCTTTTTAAATACTTTTAATTGTTTTATTTTATTTTATTTTATTAATATCCTATTCAGATCATTTTTTTTCCTTTGTCTATAATATAATTAATTAACACCATTATTAAATTGTAAACATTTAATTATTACTATTACTTAATTTTAATTGGCAATAAGATTTATTCACAAATGTTATATAAATAATAAATATTCTTGAACATTATACTACTGGAAGAGCACTGTCTGCTATAATACAGTAAATCACTAGTGTAGCAGGCAGGGCGTCAAATCAATTTAGTGTTTACTTGCTGCCAAGACACTCACTCAACAACAATGAAAAAAGCTTCATAAAATTTTGTAAACACTGTAAACATTTGTAACTTTGAACATTGAATAAACATTTGAATTTGAATTTGAATTTGAATATATACGCATATGTACGTATTTAAACGATTTTACGGGCATTTATATGCTTTTATACGCACTTTTACCCAGTCATATTCAATTATACGCATTTATAAGCTTTTATACTGCATTTCTACGCATTTATTCGCAATAATATGCTTTTATACGGCATTTGCATGCATTTATACGCATTAATACGTTTTTATTCGCATTAATATGTATTTGATGGTTTTTGTACGCTTTTACACGGCATTTATTCGCATTTGTACGCATTTTAACTATTTAGCGCGCATAATACGCTTTTTTACGCAACTTTACGCATTTATACGCATTTATACGCACTTATATGCATTTGCAAGCAATTATATGCATTTATACGTCTTTATACGCATTTATACTCAATTTTATGCATTTATTCGCAACTATACGCTTTTATTTGGCTATTCTTCGCCTTTATATGCATTTTAACGCACATTTTCTCATTTATTCGCAATTTTACCCTATTATACCGCATTTATTCGCATTTATACGCTTTAATTCGGCATTTGTACGCATTTCCACGCATTATGACACATTTATTCGTCTTTATATGCAATTAAACGCACATATTCACATTGATTAGCAATTATACGCTTTTATACGCATTTTTATGCATTTATTCGCATTTTTACGCTTTTATTCAGCATTTATACGTCTTTTATACGCATTTGTAGGCATATATACGATTATTTACGCAATTATACGAATTTTTACGGCTTTTTTACGCATAAAGACGCATTTATTCGCATTGATACGCTTTAATATGGCATTTATACGCATTTCCACAGATTAATTCGCCTTTATATGCATTTATACGCCAATATTCGCATTTATTCGCAATTATACGGTTTTATACCGCATTTATTCTCATTTATACGGTTTTATACGATATTTGTACGCATTTAAACGCATTTTTTCGCATTTTTACGCATTTATACGCATTTATACGCAATTAAACGAATTTATACGCAATTAAACGCATTTAAATGAATTTATACGGATTAATAAGCATTTATACTCAATTTAATGCATTTATTCGCAACTATACGCTTTTATTTGGCATTTATTCGCCTTTATATGCATTTTTACGCACATATACTCATTTATTCGCAAATATACCCTTTTATACCGCATTTATTCCCATTTATACGCTTTTATTCGGCATTTATACGCATTTCCACGCATTATGACACATTTTTTCGGCATTCATTCGCAATTATTAATTAATTAATTTATTTATTTATTTATTTATTTATTTATTTATTTATTTATTTATTTATTTATTTATTTATTTATTTATTGTTTATTTACATTAAGATAAGTTGATACAAGATACTAATAACTGCCACACTAGGTATTAACCTGTTCTGTGGCAGTTATTCTCATACGGTATTTATTTAGTGGATAAAAATGACAATTGAAGAATCTAAATATAAAAGAAAATAAAAAGAAAAAATATACATATAAAATCAAGATAAAAATTTAAAGTAAATCATAGGAATAAATCTCAGAGAAAAGAAAAGAAAATACACATATAAAATTAAGATAAAAATTTATGTACAAAAATAAATATTATATTATAGTATACTATAACTTATATAAATATTTTTTGCCAATTCAGAGGTCCAGGGCGGATCACTTCTTCAGCATACCTTCTACCTGAAATTTTTATAAACTTATAGATACGATGTTTAAAAGGTTTGTGTACAGTTATTTCTTTAGTTTCATTGGGTAACTTATTGAAGACAAGCGGGGCAGTGAAATTATATTGTCTTTGCCCAAAAGACGTTTTCCTTTTGGGTACCTCAAAATTAATTGCATTTGCCAATCTTGTAACCCGTGTTTGTTGTGTACGATTAAAATTTACCTTGTCGTTGTGGAATTTTTTAAAGGTTTATTATTTTTAGGAATGTTGACAATATTTATATCAGGATTAGGCGCAAATTTTGAATTTGATTAATAAAAAATTATTGCCCTATCTACTTTGAGTCAGTTAGGATTAATAATAACAATTTTAGGGGCTGGAATGAGAAATTTAGCTTTTTTTCATTTATTAACTCATGCTTTCTTTAAAAGTTTATTATTTTTATGTGCAGGTGTATTAATTCATAGATTAAAGGATAATCAAGATATTCGAAATATAGGGAATATTATTAAGTTTATGCCTATAGTTAGAACATATTTTAATATTTCTAATTTAGCATTATGTGGGGCTCCTTTTTTAGCTGGGTTTTATTCTAAGGATTTAATTTTAGAAGTAATGTTTTTATCTAATTTAAACTTAGTTAGATTTTTTTTATGTTTTTTTTCAACTGGGCTAACTGTAACTTATTCTTTTCGATTATTATATTGAAGATTTTATTCTAATTTTAAGTTGTATAGATTATTCAATCTTCATGATGAAGATTTAGCTATAAATAAAAGAATACTTTTATTAATAATTATAAGAATTTCAGTGGGAAGAATACTTATATGAATAATTATACCAGTAATGTTAATAGTTTATATTCCAACGTCTTTAAAATTTATAGTTCTTAATGTAATTTTTATGGGGTTGTTAGTTAGATATTTTTTTATTTATGTTTATTATTTGAAAAATTGAAAAATTTGATTTCATTTAAGAAGATTTATAGGGTCCATATGGTTTTTACCAATAATTTCTACTTATGGGGTAAATTTCATTGTATTAAGAAGAGGTTTATTTATAAAAAAAAGATTAGATTTTGGTTAGCTAGAAAATTTACTTTATAGAAATATTAATAAAAATTTTGGGTTAATATCAAGAGTAGCTCAAAAAGTTTCATATAAATTTTATTAAGATTTATTTAGTAATTTTTGTAATGTGAATTTTTGTTATTTTAGGGCTAGTAATGATTTACTTAAATAACTTATAATAGAGTATTATATTGAAGATATTAAAGAGATTAAATTAATCTTTAAGTAATTTATAAAATAGAAATTTATTTTTACAGTAAAAATGTTATGTTTTATTGTTTAAACTATATAAATAGAGATTCTAATGTTTATACACTAAGATTTCAGTTAGCAGCTTAATTTAGGAATCTCTTTAATTGGAATTTTTATTCAATAATATTATTAACAATAATATACCTCTTTTTGGTTTCAATTAAAAATAAGGGGGTGTTAAACCCAGTCTTTTAAGTCGAAATTAAATGCTTTAAGCTTCTTATTTTAAGATAAGTTTAAAATTAAACTTTTTTTGAATGCAAATCAAATATTTTAAATAAATTATAATCCTAATTAGTTCAGTTTAGTATGTTTTTATTTCATTCATAATAAAGTTTTATTAAATTTAATTTCGAAGTAGTTCATTATTAAGAAGGAGTATAAAATACGTAAGTAAAAAAAGAGATTAATTAAGGATCTTATAATTAAGATAAAATTTATGAAATAGAAATTATTTATAATTAAAAAGTTAATTGTTAATCATTTAGGTAAGAATCCTAAAAAGGGGGGTAATCCCCCTAATCTTAAAAGATTGAGAAAAATAAATATATTAATATATAAATAAGATTTAGACGAAAAAATTTGAATAAGATGGAAAATTTTTATTGAATTAAAAATAATCATTAAAATAGAATTAATAAATCTATAAATAGAGAAATATAAAACTCACATATTTATATTGATTATTATAGTTGTAAGTATTCAACCAATATGATTAATAGATGAGTAAGCTAAGATTATTTGTAGAGAGGTTTGATTAAATCCTATAACTCTTCCAATAATAACTCTAGATATAATAAATAAATAATTAATTATTGTTAGGTAACAATAAGATAAAATAATTATGGGAATGATTTTTTGTCAAGTAATTAAAATTAAACCATTTATTAATCTAAGTCCTTTTATTACTTTGGTGAATCAAAAATGAAGGGGGGCTGCACCTATTTTTAATAAAAGTCTAATTATTATAATAAAAAAATTAAAAAATTAGAATTAATAAGATTAAATCATTTATTTATATAAATAACAATGATTGAAGATAGGAGAAAATTTGCAGATCTAATAGATTGAATAAGAAAGTATTTTATTATACTTTCTGACCTTAAAGAATTATTATTATTTAATATTAGAGAAATAAAAGAAATTAAATTAATTTCTATACCTATTCATATATTAATAAATGAAATTGATGAAATAGAAAATAAACTTCTTATTATTATAGTAAAAAAAAATATTTTTGTATAGTTATAATTAGTTATAATTTAAAAAAAAAGGATTAAAACCTTAATAAATGAGGTATGAACTCATTAGCTTTAATAGCTTATTTTTAATTTATATAT
>JADDOH010013249.1:0-27483 GCA_016648135.1 Agrypnia vestita | reverse complement strand
TCCACTTGAAGCAAATTGGTCAGGTAAAAAGGCTTGAAAGGTGGGTACCTCACGAATTGAGTGAAGCAAATCAACAAACGCGCGTTGACTGCTGCGTTGCATTACTCAACCGGCACAATAATGAAGGGATTGTAAATCGAATCATTACCTGTGATGAAAAGTGGATCCTGTACGATAATCGGAAGCGCTCATCGCAATGGCTGAACCCTGCCGAACCAGCCAAACCATGCCCCAAGCGAAAATTGACTCCAAAAAAGTTAATTGTGAGCGTTTGGTGGACTAGTGCTGGTGTCGTTCACTACAGCTTTCTTAAATCTGGCCAGACGATTACGGCAGATGTCTATTGTCAGCAACTGCAAACCATGATGGAAAAGCTAGCTGCTAAACAACCGAGGCTGGTTAATCGCTCTAGGCCACTGCTGCTTCATGATAACGCTAGACCATACACTGCACAACAGACGGCTACCAAATTAGAGGAGCTTCAATTGGAATGTCTAAGACATCCACCGTACTCTCCGGACCTTGCCCCAACAGATTACCATTTTTTTCGAAATTTGGATTACTTCTTGCAAAGGAAAAAATTCAACTCCGATGGGGCAGTCCAAACCGCCTTCAAAGATTTTATTGATTCCCGTCCGAATGGTTTTTTTAGTAAAGGGATCGATGAACTACCTATGAGATGGCAAAAGTGCATAGATAGCAATGGTACATACTTTGATTAAATAAATATATTATAATAAAAAAAAATCGGCTTTATGTTCCTCCCATACTAAACGTCAATTTCATATGTAAGGACCTAATATATGTGTATGTATACACAAAATGCCAAGACACACTAAATATCTAGTCGGACTAAACTGAATCAGATAAATGATAGCTTACTGCAAAATTTTAATATTAATATAAAATCTGTAATCCCTTTGAATAGGCCGTAACTGAAAAGGAATATATTATATGAGTTTCAAGCATTGTCGCAATTTTTTCGAATGTAAATTTATTAATAAAATATTTAAAACCCCACTGAATACACATATCAAACAAATTTAATAGTTTTTCATAAATATACAATTTAAAGTTAAGTATAATTACTAAAAATGTTAAATAAAATACAGTTAAGTAATTGAAAACAATCGGCCGTATTCTGAAATATTCGATATTGATTCTCTATCTTGATACAACATTGTAATGCCGCCAATTTTGACGTTTAAAGTTTGATGAGTTTGAAATTAATGAATTCAATCAATCAGAAAGCTCGTAAACAAACGTTAAGTTATTCACAATTATGAAAAATAAGCTTTCTAATTGATTGAATTCACTAATTTAAACCTGTCAATCTTAAAACTTCAAAATTGGCGGCATTACAATGTTATACAATAACTGTCAAGATACAGAAGTAGCAATATAGTCTAGAATGCTGTCGGATGTCATATTTATAATGCCATTGTTACCTTCCACATGCCTATATTACGGGGGATTTAACTGATGAAAACACTTTATTAGGATTTTTAATCGGATCTAAAATCTTTTTCAATAGGAAAAATCCAGAACGTATTTGAATGTAATTCAAAACCTCTTCTACTAGATTATTTATATGTAGATTTACTATTTTACTTAATTTTATAACCGGTCATACTTTAAAGTCGAAAATTATAATATTATTAATTTCACATGTTAGAAGAACTGAATCCCAAAACACTCACTATTCATCAAATTTGCGCACTGCCCAGGGCGACCTCAGCTGCGGGGAGAACCCTGACTCGACGGTCACCGTGTCTACCGAAAGCTATTTATTATTCAAGTTTACATTCCGCACAAGTCCTTGATAGCGTATTGAAGATGTAAATTCCGGTTTTTACCTTTTTATAGAATTCGTTTACGTCTCTCTGTAAACCTCCTGTCCAGAGGCGTTCTTAGGTATTTAGGATAAACTTTGACCCCCGACTTTCCATCCTTTAGTACAACCTTTTCTTTCCACCCCCACCACAACACGGAAACAAGGACTCGTCGCGTTGTGTGGGTTAACTTCAAAAAAGGAAAGAATTATTTTTAATATATTTTTATTTTATTTATTAGATACACTAACAGGATAATAGGTACATGATACTCTGATAATAAAGATTATAGTAAAGACTATGCCCATTATCCCAATTACAAGTGTCTTCGGCACGCTCTAGTAACATGTATTTTTGCAATTAATTATATTTTACATGTACATTTATGTGTATTGTATATTTTGTGTTTGAATGTAGTGCGATTAGTATTTAATGAATGATTGATTTAATGGAACTATAGGTTCATGTCATCGTTTAGAAAATGGTGTGTATGAGTGAGTTTTTGAAAGAAGATAAGGTATCTGCAAGAATATCAGCATCAATGTTAGGGTCAGCACAATACAAATTATATTTGCGACACAACCTTGTGATGGGAGAAAAGTAACCGACATTATTAGTGTGCTGGCTTTTTCTAAAGAACTCCGGGTTTCTTATACGGGGGTTTAACATGCGAATTTATATCAGATAGAGAGAGAATCAATAGCTAATAATAATAATAACAATAATATTGCAGTGTTTTCTAACTATTAACTCTTCTGTCGCGTTAGTTTTAAGGGTTGATAATTCCTTGCCCTCGAGCGAGGGGGATGGAGGGTATTAGGCTGTGTCATCACTTGAGGGGCGTGTTTGGGGGTGCTAATGATTCCACGTGATCAGCTACAGCGCCGAGGCGCACAGACTCCGATATTGCGAGGTGGCAGAACCGATAAAGGGAGATTAGGTGGTTGTCACTGCCTTCCATTCACACGCTGTAGAGAAAACTAGACGACGAATAATTTCCCACGTGAACATTGAAAGGATTACGGATTCATTGGAAATTGTTACATAAATAGTTGATCGTTTGATGACATGACTTATTCCTCTTAGCTTATTGATCTTGGTCTTCTGCTTTTCACAGCCTTTCCTTTCAAAGTTGTCCCAGTGTTGCGATCCACGGAAAATCAAGAATCTTTCAAGAAGAGGCTAAAACCTTACTTCTTTAAGGCGTCACGTCTGTAAAGCGCCTTTGAATCATATTGCACGCAAAAACAGCGCTATAAAAATTATCACAAACGTAAACACAAACAAAACCTTTGAATTTTCTAAGATCAGATAGGACGTAGGTGTCCAACTCGTCTCCTCTCCGGTGTGTTATGCCATCAACACTATTTCAATTGTGATTTTCGCCTGCAAAAATTTCTATAATATTTAATAATTGCGGTAATGGAAATATAAGAAAGAAGTCAGTTACTTCTGGGGAAATAACGTTACACAAACCGTTTAAAGCACTACGAAAATTGAAACGTGTACTATTGAAAGTTCTGTGAAATTGAAAACCAAATTAATTAATCAATTAGAAAGACATACAGAAAAATCAAATCCACGAAAAAATATTTTGGCTGCTACCGGGAACCACGGATCTCCTCTTATCCAGGGCAGGCACGTTTTTTAATTACGCTATAGCGGCCTTGTATATTTCCGTGAATATATCGACCTCATCTGTAGGTCTCATTTTATTAATTAATTAACTTTTATCATTTTAACAATTTTTTCTGGTACGGTAGGCACAAATACCTTTGTGTTCCTGCCCTCTAGAGGACGCCAGGATTAACTGTTAAGAAGGCCGCTATAGCGTAATTGGATAACAGAAAAAGTGGATTGCTCTAAAAATGGATAATAAATGTTAATCAATTAATAAATGAGATTTACGGATAAGGTCGATATATTCACGGAAATGTACAAGGCCGCTATAGCGTAATTGGATAACGCGCCTGCCTCGGATAGGAAGAGATCCGTGGTTCGAATCCCGGTAGCAGCCAAATATTTTTTCGTGGATTTGATTTTTCTGTATGTCTTTCTAATAATTGATTAATTAATTTGGTGTACTATTTTGTATTTTTGAACATCTATAGGGGAAGGTGGTGTCAAAAGTAACAAAATAGACATTCTGGTTTATATCAAAATAATTAACCGGTTAAATTACCTGATTTTTTTTTTCAAAGCACTTCCATATATTTAGGAACTAAGTGTATGGTTAAAAAAATTGAAGGTATTAAGAATTTTTGTTTATTTGAAAATTAAAAAAAGAAGAAAACTGTTACATTTGACACCACAGTGGTGTCGATAGTAACACTCGTGGTGTCAATTGTAACATAAGTCGCACAAAACATAATGTATCTACTTATTTTTATTAGGTATATTTTTATGTACTAAATGACTATAAAGTTGTAAGATACATAAAAACAAAACTAATTATCTAATTATAGAAACCAAAACTTATAAAATAATTAGAAAAAAATCTAATTTAATATGCTTCCCTAAAATAATTTTAATACCGTGAAAGTAGTTCAAATTGCTCAATCACATTCATATTTAATTGTTTGGTTTGGGCACAATTCTCATGCGCCCATAATTTACAGGAGGAACACTGGATCCTGCCCTCTTTGCTTGTTGAATATGGTTTGGTACAAATTAAACATAAAGCATCATCAGTTTCTTCTTTTTTCTCGGTTATTATACAAGTTTTTGTTCTTCTTTTACCTTGCTTATTTTTTGCAGCTTTGTTACTCAATACGAAGGATTCCTTCTGATAAATGCAATCAGCTAATCTTTCGAAGCCATACCAACTTCATCCCAACCAGTGGGATATGTCAGAGTTGAGTTGTTGATGTTATTGGAGTAATAGTTGTTGATAATTTATTTTGACTAACAAACTAACTAACCATCACGCCGTTTCCCCGCAGGGGTATGCAGAGAGGATTGAACACCACACTCTTCTATCCTGGCACACCACTTTTGCTTCGGCCACATTCATACATCTTCTCATACAAGTTCTACGGTTGTTTGCGGCTTTAAATAGGGCCATCCTCAAATACTTGTAGTATCTGATCGTGCCAGGTCTTTCACGGACGCCCTCTATTCCTATTGCTTTCAACACTCGCCTCATGTATGCATGAGCCTCATGCAATTATGGCCAAAAAGAATCTGTCAAAGGAAGTAAGACTAGCGGTACATAATAACGTTCTAGTGCCAACCCTGATGTATGGAAGTGAAGCCTGGAATTGGCAAAAGAGGAATGAAAGTAGACTGAATGCGGTGAAAAGCGATCACTATGACGCTTGTGTGTAAAATCTTTGGTCGATAGAGTGAGGAATGAAAAAATTAGAATTTATTAAAATTCACAGTAGTCAGCTAAGTAATTCTTTTTCTGATTAGATAATAGCTTGTTGTGGGGTAGATATCCTAATACTGGGACAGATCCATCTTTTTTGATGCGTTCCATGTATCTATGAGGAGATACGTGTCATATTTCGATATGCTTGGCTGCTTTTCTTATTGACACGTTTCCATTTTTTTATAAAATCTTTTATAAAAGTGTGCCTTCTCAAAGGTTTCTTTGGATGTTTTTCCCCTATTTGTCTTTCGTTCTCTAGGTTTAACCATTTTTAACAACCAGGAACCCAAAATGACATTAACTTCCAATTACATTACATTATTATCTCGAAGGTGTCAATTGTAACATGTTACAATTGACACCCTTTACACTGTTACAATTGACACCTTTCGCCACATTGCATTAAGGTTATGTTTTATCTTAAACTATTAAAAAAACCGTTAAAATATATACACACCATGATCATAAACAATATTCTGAATACTAACACACAATAAAACAATAAAAAATACTTACAATTTGACGAATACAAAAAGATGACTATTTAATGATTTTTTTACTTCACTAGGCCGAAATACGATGATATCCAATATACCGATACTTTCAAACTGATGTTAACGCAAAATGGCGTTCTTTGATAGCTATTGATCCCGTCTAATAGATGGTACTGCTTGTCCCATTAAATGACCAATATTTAAAAATATACGGCGACTGTTACAATCGACACCTGTTACTTTTGACACCACCTTCCCCTACACATTAGCAGTAAAAAAATTGATAATCTGTCACCATCCGCGCCTCCTGTGACCTGCCTCATTGTCTGCTGAAAGCATTGTGAGGTTGTGTGACGAGGCAGGCTGGAGGTTTTCATTAATGTCGCTGCTGTTTAATAAAGCCTTTGGTAGGCAAAACAGATGTTACACAACAACTCCTAAAATATCGTTTCTTGTTTTGGTTTATGATTACAATATAACAAAATTAAATCTTCAAGAGATCTTCTTTAAGAAATATATTGTAAATAAAGACCTGAACGGAGATATAAGGTTAATAGTTTAATATGGAATGTGATGCAGAAACTAACCGTCATCATGATACCTGTTATTTTATCATGAATCAGGACGACAATACGGGAAGTTCACTCACTAATACACAACACCATTTTCTAAACGATGACCTGAACCTATAGATCCATTAAATCAATTATTCATTAAATACTAATCGCACTACATTCAAACACTAAATATACAATACACATAAATGTACATGTAAAACATACTTAAATGCAAATATACATGTTACTAGAGCGTGCCGAAGACACTTGTAATTGGGATAAAGGGCATAGTCTTCACTATAATGTTGATTATCAGAGTATCATGTACTTATTATCCTGTTAGTGTCTCTTATAAATAAATAAAAATAAAATAAAAAGTTAGATGCCATATATTTTTGGCTACTGAGTTATTTACCATCTAGTAGCTTCCCGCTTCCTTATGCCGAACAGAAATCACCGAAGTCTTTGCCGCAAAACTAGCAGAGCGCAGGAGCTTATAAAGGCTGAAGGGTGTCTTAATAGATATAGCGATTAGGGAAAAAAAATCTTCAGGAGACCAAGACTCACCAAGGTTTGTCGAGCTACCCTGCAGAGATAGACTGAGGGGAGGTAACGCCACACTGTTCTGTCCTGGCATACAACTCTTGTCAAATCAATCAGATACAGGGTTATTTGGAAAATATTAATAACCTCGCAGGACTATATTCCTGACTTGATTATCAATAGTTAATGAGATATGCGACATCAAAGTTTGCATTTTTTTTTTAAATTGACTTATTTTTTGTGAAACGTTGGACTATCATTACAGTAACTTATATGGAATAAGAAAAATTCATTCCCTTTAATACGAGCAAAACAAAAAAAATAAAAACCTTAAAATTCCAATTGGAATTTTTTCAGGGTTTTTATAATTTTATTTAACTTGTATTGAAACGAATGAATTTTTCATATCCGATGTGAGTTACTGTAATGATAGTCCAACGTTTTACAAAAAATAAGTCAAATTTTAAAAAAATGCAAACTTTGATTTTGCATATCTCCATGACTATTGATATTAGTCAACTATTGATATGGCGCAGGAATAAATCCTGCGAGGTTATTATAAATAAATAAATAAATAAATAAAGCCTTTATTCACTGACCATTTTAACAATTTTAACATAAGTAAATAGAAAATGATGCACTGAAATAGTAAGATATACACAAATACATGCGCACACACACATATATATATATATATATATACATATATATACACATACATACATATATATATACACATACATACACATACATATATATACATACATATACATATACATACACATAAATATACGTAGTAAATGTCATTTAGAGGTTATTAATGTTTTCCAAATAACCCTGTATACTTGTATGTAAATCTTCCTATCGATTGTTGAAGCTTTTTTTGTTGGACCAATTCGTCCTCCAATATCTGATTTTGAAAATAGAGCGTGGTATTTTTCTAAAAAATTCAGTTCTTGTTGCTTCCAATACTGGCTTCTATTATTTTTTACAACTCCGACGTAATTAATACTGCTGTTCAAAAGCGCGTTAATATCAGGTGAAGTCTATTATTTCAATAACACTTAGGTATCGGGTTGCAGTACGCTGGAAGCCCTAAATTAAGGTAGAAATTTGATAAAATCTTAAAGGGAGGTTATTGATTATTTTTATTTTATTTTATTTAATAATAATACTTATATAGGTAAGGAAAATTAAAAAAAAAATGGCTGGGATGCATAATTCCCCAGTGCATGTTTATCCGAGACGTAAAAGGTCATGAACTTATTTTGAAATTAAATATGTTTGATTTACATACTTTAATAATTGACATTAAATTTTTTTAATTAATAACCTCCTTGTAACAAATCACCCAATTTATACCTAAATATCAGACCCCCAGGAAGGTGTAACCCCTTAAATATATGTCGCTAATTAGCTTGCATTATTTTGCCACTCGTACTCGTTTCATTTATTTATTTATTTGGAAATATTAACAGATATAAGAAAATGATATAGGTATGAGAGTATAAATAGTTAGTAATGAACATATTAATTTATATCCTAACATATCTCACATAGAAATAATTTTGAAGTAGTACATAATAATAATATATAAGCATGTTAAAATAAAAGATTGTAACAGTAGTGAGTATAACATAATAAAGTAAATAACAATAATGAAGTATACGTATTACCTTACTTTATTTATATCTTGCAATGCAGTAATGAATCAATATTCAGTTATTAATCAAGTATTAATTCAGTGTTGCATCGCAGAATTATGTTCACTTGTGATCTTAGATGGTATAGAGTGAAGGTACAGATACACATGCTTCTTTAGTAGCATGCTAATGAGCATGCCACTAATAACCTACCCTAACAACTGTACACACTTGCTCATTACTGGCATGCTTATTAGTGGCATGCTCATAAATAAGCATGCACAAAGCTAACAATCAAACACCCATGCTTATTAGTGGCATGCTCTTGTCATAGAATAGAGACGCTCTTGTTCAAAATGGAAACTTTGCAAACTGAAATAGAAAATTCAAGTGAACCAATAAATCAAAAAAGTTCCCGAGTTTCCATCCGCACATTTTTGATTTTAGTTTATATAATTTTTATTGTAAGATTTGAATCATTCATGCCTATTAATAATGTTTCGTAAACATTATTTCTCACTATATTATTTTTACACAACGGTGACCGAGTATTCCACAGACATTCGTGATTCTTATAATAAGTCACGAAAAGTAATGTTTTATCATCTCCCCAACGCGCCATATTTGTTTTTCACCTGTCGCGGACTGAGAAGATCGCATTGATAATACTAGCCGCGAAGCCCGTGAATGACATAAGCATGCTCATAATAAGCAAGTCTGTTCACACATGCTCCAAAGATACCCCTTCTCTATGGTGAATGACAGTGGCATGCTTATAAATCAACCGGCGGTTGATTTTTGCACTAGGTGGCATGCTCATTTCTAGCAATGTGCTTACACACATGCCATGAAAAGGTCGATACTGCGCATGCTCACGTGCCACTAAATAAGCATGTGTATCAGACGCCTGATAGATATCGATGTCGGTGAACAAGTCGTCGTAATCCGTAATTGGTACGAGCTACAGGAATGTGAAAGATGCACTGTTTTCTAGTAGCTCTTGCTGGGACGTGAATGTTGATAAGTGATAAAAGGGGTGGACAATTAGATTGGTTTCGACAGATCTTGTACAAGTTAACAATATCAAGAGCTGTGCGTCTGTTTTTTATACTTAAGATGTTGAAGTAATGTTGCGATTTCAAAAACGGAATGATTAAGTTTGTTTGTGTTAGGCTAGCTCAATTTATATAATTGACTAGCTGTGCCCGCGAGGCTTCGCACGCGTAGATTTTTAGCACACTGTTTGGATCGTCATAAAACTTTCGCGAACCTTCTAGAACATTCTTCTTCGAGAACTTTCAAGAAATTTATGTACAGGATGTACAGGAACCTTTTAGACACACCGACACACTCCGCCACTCAGTTTAGAACCTTATAGAACTTTCGGGAATTTTCTAGAACCTTCTCCTTCCAGAACTTTCTAGAGCAGGTTTTTCCGGAACCGTCTATAGTCACCGACACAGTCGGCGCGCCTGTTTTGAAATAATCTGAAGCATTTGCGGCCTTCCCGTAACAAAACAATGTGCTAGAAAGCACATTTTCGTCACGCACAGCCACCCCCACCAAACTCGCATATTTTCGGTGTGACATCAATGGCTATCCAACACCATAACCACCGGTGGGTGGTTGCGGCTGGTTGGGGAGAAAACTTGGCGGATAGGGAAACACGGGTTTCTTTTATATATATAATATATATATATATATATATATAGATATATATATATATATAATATATAGTATATATATATACATCTATATATATAATATATATATAATATATATCCATATCTTCTCTCTCTCTCTCTCTTAATCTCTCTCCTCTCTCTCTCTCTCTCTCTCTCTCTCCTTCTCATCTTGTTCTTCCCCCGCCCCTCCTTTCCCCTCTCCTTTCTTTCCTTTTCCCCTGCTTTTTTTGCCTTTATCCCCCCCCGTCCGCAACCACTTCGAGGACGAAGAATGCCCCATTTGCCAAAGCCCGCATAAGCGGTGTTTATTGTACCAATATCTCACTTTTATGGTCACGGATGGCGTTTCTCATTCACAATACTCCAGACATTGGTGGACTGTGGATCCTCGTCTCGTATAAGACCACTCGGGACTCTCGTCTCTCATCCGGGCGGCGCGCATCATTCTCCAACAACCACGATACTGACAATCCGTGGATTATGATTTTATGGTCGTTCACTTGACTTTTGAATTAGCATAAATAAATCCTATGGCATGTTATTGCATTTTAAATAGTTTATATTCAAGGGCGGCAAATAAAAAAGGTTTTTGAAAAGTTGCAAAACCATTAAAAAATGTAATCACATGTAGCGCCTGGAAAATAATACTACTACTTCAAGAAAGTAGTGATGTGCAAGTGTCTAGTAGGGTATCTCATAGCAAGAATCAAAATCTCTACATGTGGATTTCTGCTTTGATTAATAGTCGAAAATGTTCTAGCAACCATGGCTTAATTAATATCAATAGTTATGGACATATGCAATATCATTTTTTGCTATCGTCACAGTAACTCATATCGATTTTGAAAACTTAATTCGCTTCACTACAGCTCAAATAAAATGATAAAAAATATTATTTTATAATTTTTTCCAAGATTTTTATCACTTTATTCGATACGTATTAAAGCGAATGAATTTTTCATAATCGATATAAATTAATGTAACGATAGTTTAAATTTGTGCAAAAAATGAGTCGGATATATTGAAAAAAAATGTAAACTTTGATTTTGTATAGTTGTGGAAACTATTGAAATTTTCGACTTATTATCAAGGCAAGAATGCGCCTTTAAAGTTTTTGCTATTAGCTATGGGACATCCTATATATTTTTAATATAGATACATATGGTACTTCACGAATCAAAAGTATGTTCGAGTATGTGTGTACATATGTTTTAATTATGTTCATCAAAGATTTTCCTGCTCTTTTGAGAATCAGACAGTGATTATAAATATTAATTATTACAAGGTATTCACCTAATTGATGTTTTCAATATTTAATTAATCATTATACTCGTACACATATGCGTGTACATAATTGCGTTTTTCACCAAACACGTTTCATGTTTATCATTGATTAAAATTGGTTACAATAGTCAAGTACAAAAAGAAATAGTATAGTAGTGTACTATAAAATATATTACGATGATTTATTTTTAATGAAACATGATTATTAATTATATTAAATAAAAGCACTTTTCACTTTATATAAAACTAGCATTTATTGAATAATCAACATGTTTCGGAGCCAGTGGTTTCTTCATCGGAATATGATAACTTATACACATATGGAAATAATAACAAGTGTTTTTATAAAAATGTTCTTAGGTTTTCACGGCTACGTAGAGTATTCTGGGGTATTATGCCGAGTTAATACGACCTTTCTGGACCCATTGCAGGGTCCATCAGGGTGTTGATCATCACACATCAGCACTGATGATGGACCCTGCAGTGGGATACGAAACTTCTGCCAGAAAGGTCGTATTAACACGGCATAATACCCCAGAAGACTCAAACCAGAAGAAGTATTTTTGTTTCCATATGTGTAATTACGTAGTTGTATACACTTATCTCCGAAACAATAAAAGGATTTGGTTGTTATATTATATAGTTTGTTATTAACACTTTTTCAAATTTTAATTTTTAATATGTATGAAGTGGCCATAGGCCCTGAAACATGTTGATTATTCGATGAGTACCGATTTTATTCAAAGCGTTTTCTTTTTACCAATATAAATAACGTCACCCCAGAGTTATTTTGCTATTATTCAAGAAGTGATTATTAATTTATTTATTTTTTTTATCTTGCAGGTAAGTGGAATGTTCTTTATCATCCAGTAAAATCGACGGCGAATGGCCACAAAGGTATGTAAAAAACGTTCTGAAAATAAACATTTTAGAGGTGGTATTTTCGAGAATACTTAACTTAGCGTGAAAAAAAATCATAAAAATACGATCGTTAATTAATCGTTAAAAGTTTACTGCGCAACTCTCCGCGGGTTACGACCGTTATTCGTGGAGAATTTCTTTTCAAAATTGGTATTTGTCGCCTTAGTCACTGTGCCCTAGTCCTTTACAATGGCCAGGAAGCTGGAGTCAGCGGACAAACCCTTAAAGGAGCCGCGGCTTTGTGGCCCGGCCCGGGCGAGGAGGCTCCGCTAAGGGTGGCTGGGGGAGGACCTTCCCCCAGCTGGTCACAAAGCAAAATGCCGAAAAGATCATTCAAACTGTATCGCAGAGTCGTGTGAACACATCTATACTCGAGCCATCGTAAGATGGCATTTTTGACAGATCGTAATAGTGTTGTGACACACTTAAAATCATTAACGAAAAAATTCAGTCGAAAAAAAAATTCGTCGCACGGTGTGAGTTGAGAAAGTCTTTGTACATAAAAAAGGTTATAGAAGAATAATAAAACACATTTTTCTTAGATAAAAATATTTACTTGAATGTTTCAATCTGTGTTCACTTGAGTGGAAGAGGATGCATGGACCAGATTTTCTCACTGCGCCAGATGACCGAAAAGTTTTTGGCAAAGAACCAAAAACTTTTTTGTGCCTTTGTGGATCTCCAAAAAGCGTATGACAGAGTGATAAGACGAAAGTTATGGAAGGTTTTGTCTGAATATGGGGTGAAGAGTAAACTCATACAGGCAATTGCATCCCTGTACGAAGGAAGTAGTGCTTGCGTGAGAATTAATGGGACATTCACATCATGGTTTGATATTACAAAAGGTGTCAAACAGGGATGCGTAATGTCACCATGGCTTTTCAACCTGTATATGGATAATTGTATGAAAGAACTGAAGGATCTAGAAGTTGGAGCGAAAATGGACGGACTCACCATATCCTGTCTGCTATACGCAGACGATGCAGTATTAGTGGCTAACAGTGAAGCTGATCTGCAGTGCTTGGTATCCAGGATGTCCGATGTATGCATGCAGAGTGAACTTCTGATGAATGTCAGCAAATCGAAAGTGATGGTATTCGAGAGAGACGAAAGAGTGACTAAGTGTGATGTAATTATAAACAACGAATGCTTAGAACAAGTGAACGAGTTTGTGTATTTGGGAAGTATGTTTAGTAGAGACGGCAAGGCTGAGAATGATATCGAAAGGAGAGTAACTGCGGGAAACAAAGTTAATGGTGCACTAAATGCAATTATGGCCAATAAGAATCTGTCAAAAGAAGCAAGACTAGCGGTACATAATGGCGTTCTAGTGCCAACCCTTATGTATGGAAGTGAAGCCTGGAATTGGCAAAAGAGGAATGAAAGTAGACTGAATGCGGTTGAAATGCGGTCACTAAGACGCTTGTGTGGAAAATCTTTGGTCGATAGAGTGAGGAATGAACAAATTAGAAGTGAATGCAATGCTGGCTGTAGTGTGGTAGATAGAATAAAGAAAGAGTGCTGAGATGGTTTGGTCATGTGGAACGTATGAACGAGGAAAGGATGGTTAAGAAAATATATGAGGCGAATGTTGAAGGCAACAGGAATAGAGGGCGTCCGCGAAAGACCTGGCACGATCAGGTACTACAAGTATTTGAGGATGGCCCTGTTAAAAGCCGCAACAATCGTAGAACGTGTATGAGAAGATGTATGAATGTGGCCGAAGCAAAAGTGGTGTGCCAGGATAGAAGAGTGTGGCGTTCAATCCTCTCTGCCTACCCCTGCAGGGAAACGGCGTGATGGTTAGTTAGTTAGTTAGTTAGTTAGTTTCAATCTGATTCATCCCCATTACTATAACTCTCCATTGAACTATCGTCGCTGTTAACATTTCCTAAATTAATTATAATATCATTATCTAAAATATTATCGATTCTAATATCTCTTTCGTAATCTTCCTTTATTCGTCGCACGATTCTATTCACTACATTAGCCCAGTCTGATCCGTCTTTTATTGTTTTGTAGCTGTTTTCTTTGCCCTCTAATAAAGCCATAGAAAAAGATCATATTTAGAGGGCACAATCGATCTGTCAGATTTGTTGTGTTATTTTGGATACTTATTCTGCGTATTCTACGCATATTATACAGGCAATCAATATCCTATAACATTTTGAATCATTTCGTTCATTCCATATTTAATGTTGATGGACATCACTACTCTGGCGTTCGCGCAATAAAGTATAGCATTTGTCCTCCTATGTTTAGCTGTCATTAATTACGAAACTTCATGTAAGTCTAAACGTCAAAAGTGCCATCATAGAGTGGCCGTACTGTAACTGACATATCCACATTCCACATCTTGGCGATCCGTCCATACGCAATCTTCTAACAAACGATTCAGTATAGACACCCAAACGAAAAAGCCATATCAAGTATTGCGTGTTCCGAGATTTCTGCAAGTGGTTCTGTGATTTTTTTACTCTGCACTACTGTTTCGCTAAGTCATCGACGTGTTCGACTGGCGGAGCGTGTACGGGCGAATGCCAGTCCACTTGTCTTTACTGATTTTATTTATGAGTGTATTTTGTCACGGGAAGTGTGCATTAGTTTTACGAGGGTTGAGGGTGCGTCGCGGACCG
The DNA here is from genome assembly GCA_016648135.1 of Agrypnia vestita. Classification (NCBI taxonomy): domain Eukaryota; kingdom Metazoa; phylum Arthropoda; class Insecta; order Trichoptera; family Phryganeidae; genus Agrypnia; species Agrypnia vestita. The sequence goes on along the minus strand of JADDOH010013249.1, from coordinate 12,515 downwards.
GGAGGGTGTTGTATTATGATATGATACAAACGTCGTAAATAAAATTCTTCTTTACGCGCGATAAAATTCAGATCCGGTCATCTTGATTTTTAATTTAACATGGGTGTAATAAATAAGTATCACGTAATATAATTTTTTTAGATACTACTACTTACGATTTCTATTAAAATTACTAGTTTATTTCCCTACTCACATTAAATCGTCATTTTACACATAATACTATTAGGAAAATTCTTCTAAATTCAAAAAAAGTTAATAACTTGTCGAGACTGTGATAAAAAATATACAGGCCAAACCGCGAGAAACATAAAAACAAAGTAGCTTAATGGTCTTGTGGTTAAGACTCTCGCCTCGTGATCCAAAGGTCGCGGGTTCGAATCTCACTCCAGACCAGCAAGTTAGTGCTATTTTCATAGCGCAAGCGTTTAGTTTACTTTGAAAATAGTAAGAATTTTGATGTGACACGTGTTCGCATCTCTATTTTAAAAAAAGAACAATCGCCGTTATCTAAAAAATAATAACTTATCTGAATTCTCCAACCACATAATTGATACCAATCATTCTTTCGATACTCACAAAAATAAAAACTTCTCCACTCAGCTCCTCACAAATGATGGTTAGTGAAGAATTTGAAAACAATTGAAATCTTAAATAATAAAGTTCTAAGAATTTATTATTTAAGATTTCACATTTACGAATTCCACATTCCAAAACACTTCTCCGATCCTCGCCTTGTTTCCGTTAAAAACTAAAAAAAACTCTTCCTCTACGCGGCTCTTTATCCTACCCGAATAGATTGGCAAAATTCTATATATAAGTTAGTATTAATTACATTATATATATCTATATATATTATATATATATATATATATATTATATATTATATTCCTTCCTCCAATATATATATATATATAATATATATATATGATATTATATATAGATATATATATATATATATATATATAATATATAATATTGATGAGAGAGGACTGCTCCTCTCGAAGTGAAACATAATTTTAATTTTGTATGCAGTGTATATTTTAAATAAAAAATATTTTTAATTTATCTGCAACTTATATTATTAATTGATAATATGGCAGTTACTTTGTGGTGCGACATTAATATTTTAATTTAAACTAAATCGAAATATGTAATGCACACACGTTGAGTTATTTTAACACGAAAGTTAATTTAAAACGACTAATGATGATGAGAGGGACTGCTCCTCTGGAAACTATAATATGTTAGATTAACTCAACGTGTGTGCATTACAAATTTCAGTTTAGTTTAAATTAAAATAATAATGTGCAACTTATTTACTCGATTCAGTGAACAGTGAGCATAGAACTTGGAACGGCGCATCATTATATCACAATTTACCCCTCACTGCATTGTTTACTTTCAGGCATATTTTTATGCATGTTTTATGCATTATGCACTCGTTGATTGTTACCGTCTACCAGGGCTTTCCAACAGCATCTGGTTTACCTCACCGTACCCGATTCTCCGTTCATTCCCTCGCATTTTCTCAAGATCTAAACAAGCGGGTGGTAGTACAACACTATTTATTTTATTATTTTAAAATTAATGTTTCTTTAATATGAATGCGTAAATATAAATCATTTCAGACATTTTTAAAGAGTTTAAACTTACGATGTACAATTTGTTACTTATTAAAGAATTTACGCTACCGGTTTCGACACGTCCGTGTCATTAACGAGCGTTATTTAAACTAATCTAAAATGCGAAAGTACTGTATTAGGTGTTTTTAGGAGGCGGGGTGATTCATGGAGTGGGAAGGAACATGGTTAATAATGGTGACTTACACGGGGCTATTATTTTGTTAACGATGTTTATATTTGAATTTCATTTTTTGTTTATTTCTAAAGTTTCTAGGGCGGACGATTTGAAAAATTTGTTTATATTAGTGTATTTAAATTTAGATTTATCTTTATTTAGTGTGGCCAGTTTCCAACAAGTGGTTAGCAAATTCCTAATAATTATTATTTTTTAAACACAATTCATGTTCTCTTATCCTAGTTTTAAAATTTCTAGTAGTCATTCCTACATATTGCGCATCACAATCATTACATTCTAATGTATAGATACCGCTCTTTTCCCATTTATTTGAGAGGTCTTTTTTGTTAAATAAATTTTTAATTTGTAATTGTAAGTGCCCAAGAAATACAAAATTAATAATAATTTATTTAATTTAAACAAAACAAAATAAAAACAGCCACACAACGTCATTACACTTATCTAGGTGTCAAATTTTTCAACAGCTTACCAATGAATATCAGAATTGAAGAAAACTATAAAAAATTCAAGAAATACATTAAAAATAGAATATACATAATTAAAATAAAAGAAAATAATTATATTAGAATTTTAAAAATAACTGTACTCCGAAAATAATTTGTATACTTGAGTCACTAATTTTATTTTATGACGTTTATATTTCTCTACACTGTTCCATTTATTGACTTATACATACTTATCACTCATGCTCTTATGCGTCATGTACTCCTGTCCCCAAACACAAGTTTTACCTTTTCTGGGGACAGTTAAACACGTATAAAAAATGTTTTTAATAAAGAATTAAATTTATTATTATATTTGAAAAAAAAACGTAATATATAAACATGAATAGACGAGAATAATAATTACAGTATTAAAATAAATCTACTTGAACACTTTTAAATTATATTAGTTTATTAAATTTGCTTTAAAAATATAATAAAGATTTTCGCTTCCTACAGAATAACAACATGGAAAAAGCTATCGCCGCTTAGTTATTGTATGCTTAATTAAATTTAAAACTCCCAGAAAAATTCCTCCCTCAGTATTTTCATAAACTTGAATATTTAGCATCTTATTTATCGTCTAAAAATATAAAAATTCGGAATTTTATTTTTTATACGGCCGTACATACCAAGAGGGACCCAACTCAAATTGACCCATTCGCAGTTCATTTTGAAATCAATAGCGTACCTAAATAAGTATTTATGGCAGCTGTACGAGATGAGTACCTAAATTGCCAGTACCAGGGGAAGATACATACGAGTAGATCTATATATCTACAATCTAAAGGCTCATTTATTATGCTATAATCCCTTACATAGGACATCGTATATCAAAACATACAACAAACAGGACAAGACAATCTAAACAGAGATTAAAAGTACCTTCTTCTTCAATCATTCAAGAGTTTTACAATTGTCGTCCTTCAGAACGATTTTTTATCAAATTATTGATTGCAAGATTTGCGACTGACAGAGAAGTGAAGCTAAATAAAACCGTGTAAAATCTAAAATATCCATATAAATACTGATTACGAAAATGTGATCGAAAAAGTTTGCACGTATTATTTTGTTTGCAACAATGTAAATACATACAGCACATTTTTTGCTTTACTATTTACATGCTTTACATTGCTATCCTGAGAATTGGGGAAATATCTGGCTTTACTCTTAATAGAATAGAATAAAAATAGGGTCGCTCAGGTGGTTTGAGCATGTTGAGCGAATGAATGAGGAAAGAAGTTGCCGGCACTCCGACTTCTTGAAATTTCTTGGCGTAGTGGGGGAAAGCGCAGAAGACAAAATTTGGGTCTCGTTGGTGGAATGGTACATGCGCAAACTTCCCCCAACTACGCCGTAAAATTTCAAGATGTTTGCCGGCTACTGTAAGAAAGATATATAATGCAAGTGTTGACGGCGCCAGAAAGAGAGGGCGACCACGGAAGACGTGGCATAATCAGATTAACCAGATACTGGATAGATGTAGATGAAGCGAAAGTTGTATGTCAGGACAGAAGAGTACGGCGCTCTATCCTCTCCGCTACCCCCACGGGGAATCGGCGTGATGGTAAGCTAGTTAGTTAGTTTTACATGCAATTACTCTAATTGGAATTTCTATAAAACCATTAAGATTGAATAACTTATTCAATTTGGTTACAAAACTATTTTTATTAAATGCCACATCGGTAGTAAAAACAACAAGAAATTATGATATTATTTTAGCCCCCATTAAATATCGTATTCATATTTTATTCGCTTCATATGCAGCTACATCCTCATATACATTAGATAGATAAGTTTTCAAAAGAAGAGCGAAACAGCTTAGATGTACATATGTTGAAGTTACAGATATTATACGCGGAAACAAAAATTATTTCTATAAAATTGTCGTGTTCATCACCACCTTTGATAAGTCTTGATTCGTCAACATTAATTTTATTTAAGCTGAAGAATTTCGACCCACCGAGCCCGGCATAATAAACCAAAACTAAACGATAATACGGATTAAGATGATTGTGAAAGTTTGTCCCAGTAAAGGTGCATTCCAGAGAGCATTGAGACGAGGAGATTTGTTACCTTCCCTCGGGATTGCGCTGTGCAGCGTGGGAAGTTAGCTTTATCACCTGCTGTCGGAGGATTCTTCAGGGGGCCAATTTTACCTGCAATATCCCAAAACACTCGTATTTGTCAGTGTTACTTGTAGCTAAAATAAAAATAAAAATAAATATTTTCGTGGATAAAGTACTTTTATGTTATTAAATCGTACATATTATATATATATATATTGAAAGGAAAATTTTGAGGCGTATCTTCGGAAAATTGACTTTGGCGCAGACGTTACAACAATGAGCTCTATACTCTATTTAAGGAGCCAAACGTCACAAAATTTATTAAACTGGGAAGACTTCAGTGGCTGGGTCACGTGGAGAGAATGTCCGAGCATCAAGCACCAAAGTCCCTGCTGAACGCAAGGCCAATAGGGAGAAGGAGCTTAGGAAGGCCGAAACTAAGATGGAGTGACAACGTCCTCAAAGATATCTCTGCCTTAGAGCTTCGAAACTGGAGAGAGCTGGCACTAGACCGAGATGAGTGGAGGAAAATTATTGAGGAGGCCAAGACCCACCAAGGGTTGTAGTGCCAAGAATGATGATGATGACATATTATATCAATTTACAAGCCAGATATTCCCCATAATTCTCAGGATAGCAATGAAGCATAGTGACCATGTCTTTACCGTTAGTATGTAAAATTGAGCACTTCGTCAATTTCGACTAATGTCATTGTCTTTGTCAAACATAAAGTTTTTGCAAACGTCCCGTTTATTTGGTGTGTTACTTATTAATTAATTGTTAATATATTAATCTCGTTATCCTAAAAGGGAATATTGTTCATAAATGACGTGCAGTGATAAGAGTAGTTCACTTTTAAATTGACCAATTACACTAACTAACTATCACGCCATTTTAAGGCAGGAGAGATCAAAGAGGATAGAACATCACCCTCTTCTGTTCTGGCCTACCACTTTTGCTTCATTCACTTTGATTTTGATATATCTACTCATGTACGCTCTTCGGTTGATAAAGCTTTTACTTATTAATTTATTATTTTTGTTTGGAAGATTTGTATAGCACCATTTTCGTGAGGATATTTTACACATAAATTATATTTTACAAAATATATTATTTACTAACAAACTTATTTACTATTTTTTAAATGGTAGATAACACGTAAGAAAATGAAATGGACGTTTAAAACTATGGTCGAGAGCGCCAGTAAAAAATAGGTTCTTTCCGCGGAATGCATACTTGAAGTGGAAAAATTAGGTGAAATTGTTTTTTAGTGGTCTGATTCTTCTGTATGATTGTCTAAACAGGCGCACTTTAGTTTTTTTTTAATTATGGTAAGTAGTCTTTGAATTTTCACAAGACTGTCCTCGAATATTTGGTGTAACATGGTTTATCTGATCATGCCAGGACTTTCGCCAATGCCCTCTATCCCTCTATGAGGCCTTCAACATCAGACGGAAACATCATTATTGTATATTTATGTTAAGTGACTTATCATCACGCCATTTCCCATTCGTGTTATTATGTTTTCTTAATTTATGCCTAATATAATAACAGTCTGTATAAATTATTATATTAGGTCCTTACATATGAAATTGGCGTTTTGCCGTACCGGCAAATTTGATCTCAAATATCTTCTCTTTGGTTAGGAATTCCAAATTCAAATTTATACAGCTATTTACTCATGTATTTGTGTTTTGAAAATTATAATTCATTTGTTTTTTCCTCAATTGTTTTTTTCTTTGCGTCACTCAGTTTACAAAATGAAAAACTTGAAATATCGCGTTATTTACGAGTACGAGTTTCACCGTGGCACCAGTGCTGCAGAAACGGCTCGAAGGATTAATGATTTGTATGGCGACGGTGCCGCAAAAGAAAACACAGTGCGTTTTTGGTTCCAACGTTTTCGTTCTGGAAATTTCGACCTGCAGAGCAAGCCCCGTGGACGGCCGGAGACCAAAGTTGATAATGAAGAATTGAAGGCTATTGTGGAAGCGGATCCATCGCAAAGCACATCCGAGTTAGCTGCAGGCTGCGGTGTTAGTGATAAAACTGTTTTAATCCACTTGAAGCAAATTGGTAAGGTGAAAAAGCTTGAAAGGTGGGTACCTCACGAATTGAGTGAAGCAAATCAACAAACGCGCGTTGACTGCTGCGTTGCATTACTCAACCGGCACAATAATGAAGGGATTTTAAATCGAATCATTACCTGTGATGAAAAGTGGATCCTGTACGATAATCGGAAGCGCTCATCGCAATGGCTGAACCCTGCCGAACCAGCCAAACCATGCCCCAAGCGAAAATTGACTCCAAAAAAGTTATTTGTGAGCGTTTGGTGGACTAGTGCTGGTGTCGTTCACTACAGCTTTCTTAAATCTGGCCAGACGATTACGGCAGATGTCTATTGTCAGCAACTGCAAACCATGATGGAAAAGCTAGCTGCTAAACAACCGAGGCTGGTTAATCGCTCTAGGCCACTGCTGCTTCATGATAACGCTAGACCACACACTGCACAACAGACGGCTACCAAATTAGAGGAGCTTCAATTGGAATGTCTAAGACATCCACCGTACTCTCCGGACCTTGCCCCAACAGATTACCATTTTTTCGAAATTTGGATAACTTCTTGCAAAGGAAAAAATTCAACTCCGATGGGGCAGTCCAAACCGCCTTCAAAGATTTTATTGATTCCCGTCCGAATGGTTTTTTTAGTAAAGGATCGATGAACTACCTATGAGATGGCAAAAGTGCATAGATAGCAATGGTACATACTTTGATTAAATAAATATATTATAATAAAAAAAAATCGGCTTTATGTTCCTCCCATACTAAACGCCAATTTCATATGTAAGGACCTAATATTAGACAAAACATTATCTAATTAAACAAGTATTTTGTAAATATAGTACTATATCCGGGACAAACTTTTTTAATTCTCTCATCCTGTTATACGTTTTCTGTTTTCTTCTTTTATATGGAGCCAATGGTAATACAAATGAGAGGAAAGTATATTCTCTTTTGAAAATATAAGTCGTATGAAACCTCTCGCCGGTTACACCATATACATAATTATTAAATAACAGAGAACAACTGGGATTGGAATAAAAATCTACAACTACCTAAACTAAAAAGGTACCTCCATTTAAACATATAATTGTAATTGCAATTGTAATTTTATACTTAACTTCATAAATTCTGCATATCACTTGTGACCCCATTTGTCCCAGACAAACCCAGACCATGTTCTCTGGATATCACATTTTACCTGCTTTGTTCTCGACAGAATATATCATCTGCGAAATGTATTTTCTGCGAGACACGTCTGCCTCCATTTTGATTAAATGGACCCAAAAGTACGTTCAAAATATGATAAAGTAATTTATTTTAATATTATTTTAATACATTATTCTCTACGTAACAACGACCGTCACTAACGCTACCAGATAACGCAAATAATGGTGGGGTATAAAAAAGAAAAACAAAACGCATAATTATCTACGTAAGAATGTCTGTCACTAACATCACCAGATGGCGCAAATAATGATGTTGTGTATAAAATAATGAAGTAAAAAATCAAAAATAATCGCAACGCTACGCTAGATGGCTGCCGAAGCAGCGCTAACAAAAGTAAGGCAATCAGATCGCGCTATTTTCGTGCTAACCCAAACATAATACTAGTTTTATACATTAGCTGATATTTCAGTGCTGAAATTTGAACCAAATTTTTTTTGTAAAGTTTTTATTATTTTATTTGACTTGTATCAAAGCGAATTAACTTTTAATATTCGATATGAATTCGCGAAGGTCTAACTTTTCACAAAAGATGTAGTGAGACATATTGGGAAAAAACACACATTTTGTTGTCGCTTATCTCCTTAACTACTGACAAAGTGTAAAGAATATTTTCTTTTCAAAAACGAATGAAGAAGACTCCCCCGAAGTTTTTACTACTATGCCAGTGGCCCATGTAATGGGAGAAAGTCTGTAAATAAACAAGTGGATGAGAAAAAGACAAATGTATAGGTAAATCCCTCAGAACACGGAGAATAGAAAAGGCAAACTGACTCGGTCACGTGTTCTTGAGAGAACCTAACTAAAATAAATTATCTCCGAATGCGGGAGCTAGATTTTATTTTACCAGTAATATTTCATGGATTTTGGAAGGCAACTAGAATCCCGGCTTAATCCCCGAGCGGAAGAGAAAAGCTCTATTATTTATTGTGCATGCCTACTTTCCACTTTCTACTCGGAGCCATCTTTCTATCCAATAAATTAACGCAAGCATCGGAGTTATATTGATGTGCTAGTAGTGCCTTGGTCAATGGATGCTGCTTTAAATCTCGCTTGTGAGTTATGAGAGGTAGTATCATTAGAAAAAAATATAATTGTTTACTATTCGTTGCTTACTATGCAGCCAAAAGTGATAACTCACCTGAATTATAAAACAATGAGTACCTACTTGGTTTTCAGGAAGCTTTACACCGTAATTTATTTTAAAACTAACTTACGAACAAAATAAATCAATACTCGGACGAATTTCTTACCAACAAGTATAACTTTATACAATCGTTTGATACTTCGTCACTGGATATGAAAAAATATTTCAAGTGATCAACGAGTTTTAGAAAAAATAAACTAACCTTAGAGTATATACAATCCATAGAGACCATATTATTTCGAAACTTGTAAGAATTTTGTTAAAAGAGGCGTGGTCATTCGGTGAGACTGGACAATTCGTTTTTAACACGTGTTTGTAATTTGTTGCTAAAACAGGGCTACCACAAATGAACGATTCTCTGTGAATTCTCTTACAATAAAGTAGCAATAAATGATAATGCCTTTTATATGTGGGTAAATTTATTTATTTTAATTTATTTTATTACAATTTTAAATATCACCACAACAATAATTATATAAGGAACTGCAATAATAATAATAATTATTATTATAATCGAGGATTATTTATACCATATCAAACATAAACATTTAGTTATCTACATTTGTACAAATATTTAGAAAATTACGTTATTTACATAATATACATTGTTTGTATATACACATAAAATACATTGTTTGAAAAAACAATATGATGAAGTACATTAATGGAATTAATAATAAATATAAAATTTTAATATAGTACGCTATTGATTTTGGAAGATAATTAATCTGTTGAAATGTTGTCTCACTCTGACGGTAGGTTGTACCGCTGATTTGATCAGAAAGTGTAGCCTGACATCTAAATATTTAGAAGCAACTGCCTTAATTAGGTGAACAGTATGGTTCTCCAGCGGTGACTGGTCTAGCATGTGAGAAAGTAATATATTAAAACAATCTACAGTTAGGAATATTTTTAAGACCCTGTTGACTAAATATTCTAATGAAAAGTGAGGATTCATTCTTTTTCCTCCACTACGGTTAAGAGCTTCTCTAAAAACGCGTTCACTATGTGTGCAAATTAAAATAACGTCATCTGATGGATATACTAACCCCCCTCTATCTTTTTGTGCAATTAATGAATTTCGCAAAGTTGTCTTAAAGCCAATAAGGGCAGAAAGACAATTCTCACATTTAATTTTTTTATTTAGATGCCTGACAACAAAACCACAAATATAAATTATACAACTCTCCACATACTGACTGCACATATATATTGATTCAGGAATATCGTCGAAAGGCAAAGTATTTTCGAAACTCAATTCGTCATCACGTAATAATTTTAATTTGGAGGAGGAACAGTTTATAATGTTGACAGAATTATTTGAATTACAGTTTAGTATACTAATTTGATCTAAAGGTATGCAGTTTCCATTTACATTATCTTTGATTTCTGCGCGTATAAGTAATTTCTTGTACGCGGACTTAAATTGGCTAACGGTTGGGTTGTTATTATAACCACCATGTGAGCGTATAGCTCCGAAAAATAATTCGATATGGTCTTGATTAAATTTGTACATCGTTAGATATTTTAACACTGGGGACTCTGACATTAAATACGTCTTAACTAATAATTGTAAACTTTCTATGCAAACTCGAAAACCCAAAAACCCCATTTTTTTATTAGACTGAATAACTTTTACTCCATTTGGTAATTTTAAATCAGATAAATATACGCTAACATTACTCAGGTACGCAGAAAACTTTAAATGATTCCCCGAGAATACAGGCCTTTTCCATTCAGGTGCTGAAATATTACGGGAATTGAATATATCAAATAGTTTGTTTATACACCTTATGAAAAAAATTGTTGGTTCACTGTTAGAAAATTGTGGCAGCTTTAGATTTTTAGCACAAAATTCTATGGCATCCGCTACAGAATCGCTAAATAACTGCGCCGCTAATCGAACCTTCATTTTCTGTCGCACATAATCAATGTGCTCTCTCCGTAATTTGTTACCTAAATGAAGTCCATAATTATCCTGTAAAATATTTAATTGCTCTATAAACCTCCAATCAATGATACCACCATTGCTATCTAAAAAATATTTTTTATCCCCTAGTGTATTTCTAATTAATTTAAGCATATGACATGGGTCAAAAAAAACCACAACAATTTCATTTTCAAAGAGAAAATATGGTTTTAAATTATGCTCTTCAAACGAACAACCCAACTGTTTTGCCATACTTACGTTTGGAGCTGCGCCATCGAACGTCAAAGATATTGTACGAATTCCACACCCTTTTAGCAAAGAGAGACATTGAGTAACCAAAATACTCTTTTGTTCCCCTGTTAAGCCATCCACAGGAAAATATCCAACTGGTATTTTCCATGACCCGTTAATACAAACAACTATAAAGGTAAGTATCTCACGAGCAAGGGGTATTTCATCTCCTTCCAAATTTGCACCAAAATTAACATATCCCATTTCCACTTGTCCAATCCTTTCTAACTTCTTACGGATACTCATTTCATCCATTACAAGTGAGCAAAGAATTGGACGATCGCTGTGCTTTACTTTAAGTTTGAGGGCATCAAACGACTCTTGAGTGAAGCCGGGATCGCAGTTAACTTGTTTGTACCAATTCGATGTCGAATTTGTAGACTGAAAGTAATAATATCGATTAAATTTAAAGTTTTCAAAAAATTAATACAACGATTTTAGGTAAAACGTACTATCAAAACATACATGGCCAACGACTGCATTACATGAAGGGATCACTTTAAGCAACTCTCCCATGTTTACTGTCGAATTTGTAGACTGAATGTAATAATGTCGATTAAATTTAAAGTTTATGAAAAATTAATATACCTAACGATTTTAGGTAAAACATAATATCGATGGCTCCTACGTATGATATTATAACCCATAAATCGAAAATTTTTAGTTTTTTTATGTTTTTCTTATTTCTTATATCTTTATAACAAAGAAATAAAAACATTTTGCAATTAATTACGTTTTTTTTCAGATGTATTTTATAAGGCAATGTATATTTATACCGGATGAAAATATACTACTTCATATACTAGGAGTTTCAGAATGCACACCGTATAAATTGGCGATTTAAGAAATTTTTTATGTAACGAAAAACGAATAAAGAATGAACACTATAGGTACTTACTCTATCAAAAGCCAGTTCTGCTCTTGAATAATTCGTAGGAACGGCAAATTTTTTTATTCGAACTAATTTGTTTTCTTTCCTTCTGTCAAAATGTACATTCAAGAAGTGATCTGAGCAAACACAACTGTGATTTCCGGGATTCCAATTAATCCTTCCCACAGCATGGATCCATTCACTTTTTTTTACTTCATTTTTTGGGAACCTACAAAAATGATATCCCAATCCGAATACTTTAAATAATAAATAATAAATAATTTGTATTCTAAAATTTTAAGCACAGCCCTGTCGGTCCAATATGCTTTGTCATAAAAATACCACATTGAGCTTAGTTAGATCCATACAATGTAGTGCCTTCTCATTCTTACTCCTAAAAATTCATAATTTTTAAAGGAGAAAAAAAAAGACGGATATATTTTAAAATGTCGGCTATGTCGGCTATCTAAGTAAATAATTTTACAGTTCGTATTGATTGAACATTCATAGACATATTTTGATTTAAGTCATCAAAAACATCTTCAAAATAGCATTCTCCGAATTATTTGTGTAATAAAATCAATCAAAAATAAACGTTCTAGGATTTTTTAAACAAAAG
>JADDOH010013248.1:0-51442 GCA_016648135.1 Agrypnia vestita | reverse complement strand
ACTTTAAACACTTTATTATCTATATACTATGTTTTGGACCTACACAATATTGTAAACTATGCCTGTCTCAACACAGATATTTCTAGTGAGACAGGCATAGTCCAAACAAAATTTTATACTTAAAATTAAATAGAAATAAATAAATAAAATTTAGCAGCGAACACAGCAATGTCCATATTCATTTATTCACGTTTATAAAAAGAAAACTGAGCTGGAAACTGTTTTTAAAAACTTATTTCCATTAGGTAAGGTGTTGGTTTCACAGATTCCAGAGAAATTTCCTTAAGTAGACATCTCAGTGGTGTATTCTTCCATGTATCCTCAGTAGGACATTGGTGTACTATGGGAGCTGCCTTTCTTTTTATACCCCTAATAAATATTTATACAAAGCATGTGAAGAAGATATTCTTGGCGACATCTACAGTTTTTTCCGACTGAAGTGAAGGAATCTTAGTGAATGTTATTTGACGAATAGGTACTTTGGATAAGATTATTTTTTTCTTCTTTCACTCAATACTCATGTTTGATTCTGTATTATTGAGCAGAATATATAAGGCCACTATAACCGGCAAAGTAATTTCTTAAACCATCGCAGGTGTAGGTACTTTCTATTTTTATCCATCACCGTAAAAGTGAGGGCTTGTGCAATATTGAGGTCGCCGGAAGGGATATAAATACTCCGCCAAATACGTGAATGGCCGGTGATTTATGGTCTGTTGTATATTTTTAAAGATTGGTATTTTTAATATACAACGACGACCATTAAATTAACATTTTCCATTGCGGCCGATTAATTAAAAATAAATTCTTTTTCCTGAAATGTTTCTGTTTAACATCACACAGTATTTTGTAACTAATAATAACAAAACGACGCTATTTGCAGCATTAAATCAATTAATGGCGGTTAAAAAATCGGCCGTCGACGATAAATTGCTGCTAGGACCTGCGGGCGGCTGTGCTTGTTGCCTGCGATTGGCTATCGCCCATTATCTGCTTCTTTTCATACGTTAACATAAATTTTCATACGTAAACAAAAATCGCAAAAGACAGGGAAAAATAAGATGAAAAATATTTTTCTAAAATTTTAATGTGCAATTTGACGCGTTTCTCCTACCCGCTTTCTCTCAAGCCTTGAAAATAAACAAAGTTAATACTTATGATTTAAAGGTTGAGGTACGCCTTAAAAGTGTTATTTTGCCTTATAAGTATTGACTGTGAATTCGGGCCCGAATGTAGGTAAATGATCAAGACCACCCCCAACCCCAAATAATAAAAAATCAAACATAATAATTTCGTTTCTTCGTGTGTATAGTTTTCTGGGATATTCTGCCGTGTGTGTGTGACCTCTCTGGCCGACGTTTCGGATCCCATTGCAGGGTCCATCATCAAGGCTGATGTGATGAGTGAGTGTTGAAGTGTAGGTTAAGTATTACCTTGCAATACCGTACCGAAGTCAGGGTGTCTCCAAGTTTGTGTTATGTTAAATGCTGGATTGCAGTACCGTGTCGAAAGCAAGGTGTGTGTCTTCTTGTAGTGTTTTATATATCTACTAACGGATGTCGGACTGTGCGGATCGTCTATTTGATTTATCCTGCAGCGCCGGATACCACGATGTTCTTAACTTAAGACCGTCATCCCTATTAATGTTTACCGGGTGCTTGTATATTTCGATTGCTTCTTTGACCAGTCGCGTGTGGTGACTTTTGGGCTTTCCTAAGATTTTTGGCTCAAATGAAAAATGGTGGCCCGTATCTAGAAAGTGCTCAGCCAATGCCGATTTTTCCGGGTGACCTAGTTTGCATGCTCTTTTATGCTCATCAACCCTCTTTGAAATCGTGCGTGCTGTTTGTCCCACATACACTTTGTCGCAATTTTGACAATCGAGCCTATAAACACCGTCGGTCTCAAGGGGATCCCGATCCTTCGCTGGTCTTAAGAGGTCCTTAACCTTGTTATTTGTGCCGAACACTGTCTTAATATTCTGTTTCTTGAGCGCTTTGGCAATCCTGTCTGTTACATTATGGATATAAGGCAAGAAAGCAATCCCTTTGATCTCAGCTTCTGTGTTTTTCTCGGAGCTGTTAGGTTCGGCACAAACGGTGTTTATAGGCTCGATTGTCAAAATTGCGACAAAGTGTATGTGGGACAAACAGCACGCACGATTTCAAAGAGGGTTGATGAGCATAAAAGAGTATGCAAACTCGGTCACCCGGAAAAATCGGCATTGGCTGAGCACTTTCTAGATACGGGCCACCATTTTTCATATGATCCAAAAATCTTAGGAAAGCCCAAAAGTCACCACACGCGCCTGGTCAAAGAAGCAATTGAAATATACAAGCACCCGGTAAACATTAATAGGGATGACGGTCTTAAGTTAAGAACATCGTGGTATCCGGCGCTGCAGGATAAATCAAATAGACGATCCGCACAGTCCGACATCCGTTAGTAGATATATAAAACACTACAAGAAGACACACACCTTGCTTTCGACACGGTACTGCAATCCAGCATTTAACATAACACAAACTTGGAGACACCCTGACTTCGGTACGGTATTGCAAGGTAATACTTAACCTACACTTCAACACTCACTCATCACATCAGCCCTGATGATGGACCCTGCAATGGGATCCGAAACGTCGGCCAGAGAGGTCACACACACACGGCAGAATATCCCAGAAAACTATACACAGAAGATTCTGAACGGCCGTGAAAACCTAAGGACATTTTTAATAATTTCGTTGCCTGTCCGTCCGTCTGTCTGTCCCTGTAACTTCGTGTAACGTTCGTAATTTACGGCAATACGTAATCCGTAATACGTATTCCGAATTTACGGCAAAAAAAAAACGAAATTAAACGGCTGGAGATGAGGCTTGAACGGGCCAGCAAACCCGAACCGACCGCTCTACGCATGTTGCTACGGTCGCCTCTTCGTGGACAGCCAGAAAGATACTATAAATATATACTAGGGCTCAGCAAAGACGCGAACCAATGTTCCGTCATTTTTTACGGTTTACAGCTAGTATTTTTATGCGGATGTTGAAACCCATCCGATGACGCGTTCGCAGTCAAATGTACCTACTCGTATGCATTACTATCAAAGGAAACATTAAATTTTAGTTTGCACTACATTTAACGGGACTTTGATGCGTCAATCGCATTCATACTCCCGAAAGTACCGACGTATGACAGAGCTTACGACGTTTTTATTGCGCCATATTAAATATTTAAGGCAAGGGATTTTCATCCTTAAGGTATATCGATATGTTCCGGTGGCCTGTGCGGTGTTTCTATACACAAGTTCAATACGCTGCCGTACAGTTTAAACGCGTAGGGCGATCCTTCAAGTAATATTTAGAAACATTATTAAAATAATTTGTATTTTTTCCACCCCGGCAAATTTGTAATCCAACTAACAGGATGAATAATCAAGAGTAGATACACTGTGTATAAAATTAATTAATTATTAAGGCGGCACATTCACTGCAAATGCATATTTCGGCGTTTTTTTTTACGAAAATGTGGGTTTTTATTATTCATTTATATCAGAATGTGTACTCTAGGCTGCAATTTATTTAGGGCAATAACTTAGATAGAACCGTTGGACTTTGGAATTTTTATTTTTAAATAATAATTAAGGTGTTTTTATAATAAAACTAACTAAGTGAGTAAAGCCTCAAAATACGGGAATATATAGAATATACTGTTTAAAATCATCTCTTTATATAGATTAAAAGCGTTTTAAAATCAACAAAAAACGTAAAAATTTCTTGCAAATTTAAAACATTATAACTTTATTAATATTGAATATTTCTTGATTTCCGTATTATAACTTTATTAATATGTTATGCCAACATATAAATATTCATTAAAAATTAGCGCCGCCTAGGACACTAAAAACGATTTTTTGTCCGCGGCCTGTCGATTAATGCTTATATTTTATTAATTATTATAAATAATGTCCAGTTTATTACTTTTATATAATAACAAGGATTCTATCTAAGTTACTGCCCTAAAAAAATTGCAGTCTAGACCTGCTAGAGTATACATTCTGATGTAAATGAATAAATAATAAAAACCCATATTTTCGTAAAAAAAATAAAAAAACGCCGAAATATGCATTTGCAGTGAATGTCCAGCCTTAACAATAAATATTTAATATTCATGCATCTGTTGATGTCAATACTCCTTGTCCAATTCCTACCCAATCTTCTTTTCTTCCTCTGCGCCTATACTAGCCGAACATTAAATAACTTGTTTATGTTCGGTTTTCCTATGGCGCTACATAAAACTGGATTGAAAAATTGTTGACGATATAATAATATTGTCATATTCGATATCCTCACAAACTTTTATGTCACCATAAATTGAATGCAAGACCAGCGTAGTATATACTACACAGAGTCAAACTAATATTTTGGAAAAATAAATTATTTTAATAATGCTAATAAATTCAGCCGAGTTTTTAATTTGACGGCAAAATGTCTTTCAAAATTAAATTTTATTTACTACATTACCACCAAATGAAATACGTGGCGTCACATAGCTAGTAACTAAAACATTACAGATGGATTCCTGCCTTGATAATGAGTCGAAAATGTTCAAGCAACTATGACCTAATATCAACAGTTATGAGATATACAATATCAAAGTTTGCATTTTTTTTTATTAATATTTTAGACTTAATTTTTGCAAAAAGTTGAACTATCATCACAGTAACTTATATTGATTATGAAAAATTCATTCACAATAATACAAGTCGAATAAAATGATAAAAACCGTACAAAAATTGAAAAAAAGGTCTATTTACAAGGTTTTTATCAATTTATTTGGGTTGTACTGAAGCGAATGAATTTTTCATAATCAATATAAATTACTTACTGTAATGATAGTTTAACTTTTTGCAGAAATATTTGAAAAAAAATGCAAACTTTGATATTGCATATCTCTATAACTATATGATATTAGGTCATGGTTGCTTGAACATTTTCGACTCATTATGATTGCAGGAATCCACTTATAAAGTTTATGCTATTAGCTATAAAACACCCTGTATAAGCCATATAAAATTGTTTCGAGTAGGTACATTGGAAACATTCACTATTTATTACATCAGCTCTATAATAAATAGTGAATGTTTCAATATTTTTTGCTTCCTAAACATTGTGATTAATGTTAAAATCTAAACTATGTACGCTCAATTAAAATTTTCTCTATATTTAGTAACTTCTCTGTATGTTAATTTCACACTTAATTAGCCCCGATAACTCTAAAACCCCGGACCTATAGACCTTTGCTCCATGAAAAAATTATACTGTAGACAAAGAGTTAACAGCCTTTATTAGGGTTGGTACATATTTAGTTACTGTTTTCTTGTTTTTGAAAATAATTCAAAATGTATTTTTAAAATGCATATTCCAGTAATTATTCATTTTTAGTTTAACATACTAACCAGATTTTTGAATCGGTAAAGTTTATTTTTAATTTCCTCGTTTATTTTTAATTTAGTCGCATTTTGCATTTCGTACTTAAAAGATAATAACGATAAATAATAAATATTTATTGAATGAAGTACCTACTTTTGACATTTTAAATAATACACAAATGATAAACACTCTGTACATATTGAATTGTATATTGAGGATTAATTCCCAGATCCACAAATGGTCCCACACCTACTTCGGCCTGCCCTGCTGGGTGGTGTGGCTGCAAGAACGGCGCATCATCCTACCGAGGCGCCATCACCGCATCCATCACGTGGCACCGCACGACACGTACTTCTGCATCACCACCGGCTGGTTGAACTGGCCGCTAGAGAAGTTGTGCTTCTGGTCTGCGCTGGAAGCCGTCATCCAGCACGTGACAGGGTGCCGTCCACGAGCTGATGACCTCAGATGGGCGCAGAAGACCTCTTGAGCAGGGAGCCTGTGGTGGCGTGCGCTCCCAATAATCATGTGACAGTACTTTACACGTATACAGCTCTACGAGTGATGCAAAGGCTAAATATTTCATAAAATGATAATGACAATGGCCGTACACATCTAGTCTATAAACAAGCCAAAATGGATAATGTCTTGATAATGCTACATTTTTTTACCTTTTTTATATGATGTAAACAAATTCTTGTTCACTAAGACACATTGATAGAAATTTATTTATAAATAAGGATAAACATTATTGAATTGGAGCATCAAGTTCCAATATGACTGCAATAACTTAAATTACTATTTTCATGGGAAAGGAATTTTACGTGCTACTCGTATAAAATGTTGACCCATTTACTCGTTAAATTACTGCTTTCGTATGAAACACAATGCATCTTTATAGCCCAAGTGAGAAGTTTTGTTGTATACTCTCAAGCCTTTTGATGTACACTTTAATTATTATTCTTTCGAATGACTAAAATTATAGAAGTTCGCAGGTCCAATTGGTGAATTGTAAAATTAAAGTTTTCCGTTGCTATTCCTGGTGAAAATTTATGAGTGTAAAAAAGAGAGAACTGGTTGCTAAAACTGTTCGAGTCCCACTGCACAGATTGCTGATCCATTGGTTTTTTGAGCAAATTACGCTGTACTGGTAATTTTAAGCTAACCTAGCACACATTCCAGGTTTAGATTAATGGGGCGTACAAGGAACATATTTTGACTGTACAAATCCTTTCCTATCAAAAAAGAACATAATATAATAATATTTCAGTCATAATATACATATAAATCTATATAATTATAAAACTAACCAAACTAAATCTTCATGTCTAGTCATTAACCCTGTGATTTGAGACCGTTTCCGATAACGGACATATATTGTAACTAAGAATGATAAAAACATACTTGTTTGTAAGCCAAAGCAAAAAGCCACACAAAATAGGTTAGTAGAGTATTTATATTAATAAAGATGCATCAAATACTTGTCCTGTGTGTCTACTGACTGCACGATTTATAAATTGAATTACCTGAATTTTTAATAATAAGCCTTTTAACTTCACTTTGATTGAGTTATGTTCAATGAGAAATAGCTCGCGCTAGTTTAATTTCAGACAGAAATAAATATTTTAAATATGTTGTCCAAAGTTTTCAATCACAATGAAATGAAATACTTACACATAAGTAATTACGATATGAAACTGAGTTCTTTACAACGTGAAGCGATATGTAATAAAGTTACATAAAATATTTAGTAAATAACTCCCAATTTGAGTTGTTTCATACAAAGAGGTGTGGAGGAAATAAAATTAACAATTTGAAAAATACAACTGAAATAATATTAAAATATAATATATATTTTTACTAAAATATTTCCTAAATATTTTGTGTTTTCATCATTTCATTATACTTAATTCTTATTTATTTATGTTATTAATAAAAAAAGCCTTTCCCGTCACCACCGGAAACTGACTAATGTTAATGACAGTGTTGATATGTGATAAAAGTTATTGGGAGCAGCATGTGACACCGTTAAACAAGAATTGTGAACGAGTGAACAGTGAGTCCTGGGCCCAAATGGAAGGAAAATAAATTTTACAACAATAACGACAGAGCTAACAAATCAGCTACTTGACTTTTAAAATTTATTCACTTTTTAATAGCAAGTGCTTTAGCATTATATTGTGCATCCTCACTTCATTTCCAAAATGTTTTGTATCGAATGCCTTAATTTACATACTACGAATTAAGAATTTAATAATTATGATTATTTAATGTGATGTTAATTATAAATGCACCTTTATTTTCATTAGAGTTGAGTCGAATCCTATTTTCTTGAAATTGAAATCTCTTGAACGATATGAAATTCCAAAACTGTACATGGTTCAGTGAGTCATAAAAAACTTAAATTAATGTTTATTGAAATTTTCGTACTATTACATATATTGTAACGAGGCTAAAAAGAATTACACACTTTTCTAGTGTTTATGAGAAAATTCTCGTGGCTTCCAGGTGTTACTGGAAAGTTTCAGACATCTCTCGAAAGCTGTAGATAATTCTAGATCCTTCGATAGTGTTGTGACATGACATCTTCAAACTACTGTCACTTGACTTAATTCTTTTTAGCCTTGTTACGATATATATATTGTATTGAATTTGAAATGTACAGAGATACTTTTTATAATAGAATATTCTATAATCCAAGGGATCTGATAATTCAATCAGCACAACGATAAAGGGTTGCACTAAATTTTATGCATTCAAAACTACAATGAATATGATTTATTTGCATGTTTCAATATATATGTTTCTTCATCGGTCTAAATAAATGTAACACGAGAGTACCTTATTACTTAGTAGCAAAAAGATTGTGTCCTGCATCCCTTATGTAAGGTCCTATGAAAAATTTGTGTATATTAAATTGCAAATCTGTCAAGCACAAATCACATTTTTGACATATTTTACTGCATACATTAAATGGATGTCATGTTTAGCATTAAACTTGATCAGGGGACTGAGTACCTAGTCGTCAAATATTCGTATAAACCTCTCTTTTATCTCCATGTTATGATTATTTTTATGAGGAAAGTTCCATCTGTCTGATATATTATATTATATTATATCCCTATTTACATTGGCTTTTCACAAGGTTAATATGATAATATTATACCTAGCTTAATACAAATAATTTTGAAAGAAAATGGCTGCCATCCAAACTTGTTATCTCACACGAATATCTCATCAGAATGATGATGTAGGACTCTTGAGGATGAGGACAATATCGCCCATGCAGACATACTTACGAACTAGCACATTACTGGTAGGAGGTTAGGAATGATGATAGGGATCAAAATGAAATGTAATTTATTTTTTAAATGTAGTTGGCATTAGGAAACTCATATTTCAAGTTGTTTGTGAGGTCTTATTGCAATTTATAAAAATTGTAACCATTTAGTACATTACTTAGTAGTTTTTGTGTTAATTATTTGATTGATTAAACTTTTAGCAAATTTAACATTGCGCTGATTATTGAAATACATCACTTCTGCTCAGTGAAGAAGTAATGTATGAAGAGGATTATTCTCGAGATAATAAGATTTCAGTAGTACACAAAAACACACATAAAAAAAATTGAGTATGTTCTCAATGTAGTTTATTCTGCCTTGTATATTTTTGTTTTTGTGACCACACTTGATGTAAATGATAATCTTAAATACACAAATAGAAAAGTATTTTGGGAAAGGGTATCCTTAATGAAATATTATAGTAATGCTAAGGATATTTACTAAAACTAAAGTGCAGCACTACTTTCAGGATTAATTGTGATTATAATACCCGTTATAACATGCAGACTTTTCTCTTAATTTAAAATATAATTGATATACCTATACACATATATTTATATATTTGAGGAATATATACTATTTTTACATTAATTTATCAAATAATATTTTAAATATAAAAAACACATTCTGTGTTGCTTGCAACATTGCATAATATGCCTTTCAAGATGATAATATTTATAAAATGCTTACCAACTAAGTACTATATACAATTTTGGTACATTACCTCATGCAATAAGCTTAATATTCTCACTAGGACAATGAAAGTTATACACATAGTGTTTTGTACATTAGATTATAAATGTAACATTAACTATTACAATTAGTAAAATCTTTTCACAATTCTGAGACATAGTGCAAATATTTAAGATTCTGCCGGTTCTAAAAAGTGATACATAATCGCAAAGCTAGACTGGATGCACTGATATTATTTGTTTTCATTTTCCACAAATGTGCACATTCATTTAAAGAAGGCAGAATTAGTTGACTATTGCAGGTGCTCCTTGACTTCTGTTAATGTTCATTATTAAAAAAAACACCAAATGAACCCGGGAAACATACACTATTTTAAAAGTAATATATTGGACACAGGAGCAAGCTTGACTGACTGAAATGATTCAACCATAAAACTACAAAAAATTTCTAAGAAGATTGTCTGTAACCGTGTAACGATCAATAAACTTTAGACCTGATGATACATTTATAAACTTATATTGTCTAATAAGCAAATGTTTATGAGTAAAAAGGTAAACTGATTTATTCTCCAGAATTATTAGAAAAGACCTGCTTATTAATGTTATAAAATGTTGTCAACTAAAACAGTTTAAATGTAGGTTCTAATGTAAGTTCTCCACTACTAGCATGGAAATCAGACTAAAAATTTACTCAATAAATAAAAACCAAGGACGTGTTTATCAAATTTCTTTTCTTCATTAATTAACGTGTTTCATTTAAATCAGAGAGATTTTTCAGTGATTGCTGCTGTTTTGTTTGATATTCATTGTATTCAGCACAACCTAGTGATGATTTAGTTTTAGAGTATCATTAATTTTGATATGTCCTTTTTTAAAATATTATCTATTCTTTTTAAGCATATAATATGCTTTTTTCCTTGTTTTTGCACAATTCTTTGTCAGATATGATATTTAAACAAATGGAAAATCAAAAATAAAACAAATCTTCATCTCAACATTTTGGGTCTAGTACTCACCGGAATATCTTAGGAGCCAAATCGCTTTAACTTTATGCCTTTGAAATGATTACCTACAAGTACACAAGAAATAATAAAACTGATACATGTATTGTATTACAATGTATTAAGGTTGAAACATACTACTAAAACGCGACGCGACGCCACGTCACGCACGTCGGTACTTATCAATCTCATATATTTAATATGTCAGATACAAATAGACAACACGCCATGTGATGAAACGAAACCTCAGGCGGCAACGCCAGTCGATCCAGGTCGGGGTGTTGCCGGGAGAGGGGGCATACATGCCACCCGACGCATCGCACACAGTGTGTTTCTGTTAACACCCGACACCACGCATCAGTCTTTCAAGAGCATTCTTGGTTTATAGATATTTTTTTATTAGTTTTTGTTTAAAATAGTCGGAGAGCAATTAATAGAATTTGTGAAACGGTACCCAGTGTTACACGATATAAGTTCAGGGCAATACGATGATCATAATGCTTGGGAAGAAATCTGTATAAAATATATCTCTGAAATCTGCAATAAATCTTCTTCAAAATCTTCATCCAGCTCGTCTTTATTCAAATTAAATCCATGGCCACGTTAATACACTTCCATCCTTCGCGAAGCAATGATACTAGCAAAGCGTGTTGTAGCATCACGCGGCGTGTTGTATATGTGCACGATTCGCATCAAGTATCGACACATCACGTCGTGTCGCGTTTTAGTAGTATGTTTCAACCTTTTCTGCTTTAATGTATCTGCAGAGCAAATTAATATATATAGAAATAAAATGCCTTTAGTGAAATTTCACATAAATATATTTATTTCGATAACTTGTTTTGCTAGAAGGTACTGATTGTTACCACTAAAGAGCTTTACGTCTACAAGGAACCACGGCCTGCTGAGGTCGCACCAGTGTTATATCGTGATATTGATTTTAAGTCGCCGTACAACAGCATGTTAATAAATCTATCAACAAACTTTGCAAAAATAAAAAATATTTTATACAAACTTTGTTTTCGTGTGTCTTATTACCCATACAGACCTTTTTCCATTTTCCCGACAAAATTACAATGAGAAATAACGACAAATTTGATGCAATACTTTATTGAATCATTCAAACACATAATTTATAATATAACATTTATAATACGCACGTCTGCATATAGAATGAAACATAATGAAAAAAATACACAAACATATTGCGAATTGAGGAACCAAACTTTTTTTTGGAAAACGTTTTGATAATTTGTTAATCGAGTTATTGATTGATATTGGAATTTCCCAATCAAAAATCATGTCCTATGTTTAAGCAATTGTCAAACATAAATATTTTATTTTTAACACAATAAAAATATTTTTAGAAAAACATCTCTACTATCAACCCTCATATAACAAAACGGCAACTTCATATACAGGGTTATTTTGAAAACATTAATAACCTCGCAGGACTATATTCCTGCCTTGATTATGAATCGAAAATGTTCAAGCTATTATGACCTAAAATCAATAGTTATGGAGATATGCGACATCAAAGTTTGCATTATTTTTTCAATATTTCTGACTTATTTTTTGTAAAATGTTGGACTATTATTACAGTTAAAATAAAAAGCTTTAAAATAAAATAAATTAAAAGCTTCGAATTCGAATGGAAAACATTCCAATCGGAAAATTTTCAGGGTTTTTATCATTTTATTTAACATGTATTGAATTGAATGAATTTTTTATTTTCAATATAAGTCACTGTAACAACAGTCCAATGTTTTACAAAAAATAAGTCAGAAATATTTTTAAAAAAATGCAAACCTTGATGTCACATATCTCCCTAACTATTGATATTAGGTCATCATAGCTTGAACATTTTCGACTCATAATCATGGCAGCTATATAGTCCTGCGAGGTTATTAATGTTTTCCAAATAACCCTGTATGTAATGAGGGTAAAACTGTTTTTTTCCAATTTAGAAAATAAAATTAACTTTGGTTATGTACATTTAAAATAACGGGTGGTCTAACTGATCACATAAATAAATTGCTTTATAAAAATTTGAATTAAAATAAAAATAATTTGCTAAGTCAATTTTAAAAAATAATGGTAATAATACTTTTTTGCGTTGAAACTGCCAGTCACAAAATATCCTTATTTTATCTACAGACTACTTTCAGATAGAGATTTTCATATTCTTAATTAACAAAAATTTTAATACAAGCATTTCACTTTTTAGGGCATTTGTAAATATCACAAAAAACAAAATATGGGTCACAAATTAATTACATGCATCATAGATATTACAGAAATTGTCCTATTAAAAGGCCAATACAGTACAGTAGTAACTCGAGGAATCATTTTCTAAGAATGAAAAATGTTCTGAATGAAGGTTTAAACTTTGTGGTGACAAAATAAAACACAAACTCTGTGTTTTATTTTATGTTATGTATGTTTGTTATGTATGTGTGTAAACATAAGATGAAAAATGTTATTGAAAATCTGCAACTGTGGGAGAATTGCCATGATTTCCGGTTAGATTTTCTACTAATTATATAAAGTAAGTATTTTCATACAATATCAGCTACAACTAGCTTCTCTCTTTGTGTCGTAATAAGGTTTATCAATTCAAGTTGAACCAAAAGGATTCATGTGTAAATTTGACATCTTGCCTACTAATTTAAATAATGTCTATGCATTGGCAGTACAATGTCCGAAATTAATCTTGAATAAATAAAGGTTTTTGAAGGTGCAATGTAGCGTTCAAACAATTAATATTTTGATTATTTTAGAATTGAAATACATTGAGACTATTTTAGAATTAAAACCAGAGTCTTAATCTACCATTTGTGATATATTTGAAAGAGTTGGTTTTTCTTAGAGTAATTTGGCTCGGTGAATCGAAGAGGAACGCCCACCTTGTTAGTACATGAGGGACTACACAAAATGAGTACACGCGGAATGTGAAAGTTTCAACAACCTTGTGTTTTATGTACCGTTTTATAAAAGCACAGAGAACAAATACAACAGTAAACAATTAAGATAAGATTATTTTCCACCCTATAAACAAACAACTATTATTAGTAAAACATAGCACGCATTCTACAAGATGTGTCAATTTTTCAAAAAATGAATTAAACTATTGTACCTTAATATATTACGAATAATTAAATATTACAGAATTCAAAGTTACCCAGACTTATTTATTACAATAGGAAGCTTTACACTTGAGTAAGCTTTGAGAAAATATCTGCTAGTAATTAAGTGTCGCAGCTTCACTTACTTAGGGCCGTTTACGGTTGTTTGATCAGTAGTTAGAGCACAAAGCATAGATTTTTACGAAAATGGGTGTTTCGGTTGGTGAAAAACCCAAAAATCTATGCTTTTTTCTATAGTATTACTCTTACTCCTGATCAAACAACCGGCCATTAAAATGATCATTTTGTAATCATAAATTTGTGATCATAAATTGTAAGCAATATCATCTACTGGAGATATGGTGAGAATAATATACTTCAATGGTTTAGCAATTGCAGTGGATAAAGTCAGGTGCCATTTACTATAAAAAAAAAAGTTTGAAATGATTGACTTAATACAGTAAAAGAATTCTTAAACATATTAAACGTATTTTTAATCTGTATAAGTAAAAATTCACAGCAATCGCAGCAATACATATTTCAAGATAAATAAATTTGTTTTACACAATTTTCATAATAATTTAAATTAATGTACATATATATCTCGATAATTTTTATCAATATCATTTACTCAAAATATTTTTGCTGTGTCATAATGTACTCACATTTAGCTGTCATTTATATAGGGTGGCCTATCAGGTACGCCGGATTTAAATTTCCCTCCATTTTTTTAATTTAAATTGGCAACTTTAGTTTTTGACATTTCTCATCTGTCAAAATTGTAATGTGTTTAAACCATAGACGCACTATAATTATAGACTAGTTACAAACCAAAATATCTACTACACATAATGACAACACGAATTACTGTGAACATAGACGCACATTGCGGGAGTTGGTCTAGGGGTGTCCAAAATGTATAAATGTCCGCGCGATATATATATATAAAATATTAATACAACACACAACCTTGTTCATATTTGTATCTCTTTTACACATATGCTGCGCTATAAGAAAGAGAGAGAAAAGACCATAGAATAAATAGCGCAATTTGTTACTAACTTCATATGCATTCATTGTTAAAAATTATATTTTATCGTCCTTTCTTATACGTCGTTGTGAAAATAATTTCTATCTCTTTCTGACTGATATATTTAGTACATAATAGAAGATAGCAGAAATTAGATGTCTCAGATTTGTTTTTTAGTGACTAGTCTATATTTATAGTACGTCTGTGGTTTGAACAATAACAATACGTTCTTTTTTATTGCGACCCATTTTTAACAAACTTAAATCCGGCGTACCCGATGGGCCACCCTATCTATATAAATGATGTAAAAGATTAGTTATAATAGTAGTTCAAAGAAAAAAATAATAAGCATATAGACATGCACTTTCAAATGTATAATATATTAATATACACACTTAATTTTACAATAAATATTCTTTGGACTTCAAAATAATATACACTAATCATACCCTGCTTTTTCAAAGTTTCAGTGAGTGTAAAATTAAGTCCCATTAAGAGGGAGTGCACAGTTAGGAATGCGTAAGTTTGAAACTGAGTCAATATTCTAAAACAAATTCACATTAGCTAAAAGTGAAAGTTTTCGCCAGCACCAATGGAGCAAAACAATGACAAAATGTGTGAAAACTGATTGAGTAAGGGAACATGGGGCACAATGGATCAAGGGATGCAGTACATCATATGATATAGATGCCTGTTATTAGTTACACTATTGTCATCTCTCGCATACATTCATTTGGTTAATATTCGCTCTTGTTACATTAGTAACCGGCGTGATGTGGACGAGATAGCATGTGTTCTACTAGTGTTGCTGCTGCGAAAGTGACAAACATCATTTCAATCTGAATTCGTTAAATCTCCGTAGGTATTCTTGGAATTTATTATATACAAACTATTAAACAAATTTTTAATAACACAAAAACTAGAAAGTACAAATGGGGCATGGCACACTGGATCAACTAGCAATAATTGGCAAGGTTAATAGTGATTCTCTGTGCCTCTTTAAGCCAGTGTGACTGGATGATGAACTCTGAGATGTTTGTTAAAATCATGGAACATTTTATAAAACATACTAACAGTAACTGAGAAACTTCAAATATGCTCTTAGTACATTATTTTGAAGCACGCATTTCATTGGAAATCACTTTACCCCTGACAGTTATAAAATATATATATATATATATATATTGAAAAAAATGCAAACTTTGATATTGCATAACTCCTTTAACTATTGATATTAGATCATGATTGCTTAGACATTTTCGACTCAAAATCAATGAAGGAATCCACCTGTAAAGTATTATGGACTAGCTCTGTTATACACCCTGCATATTGAAGATAGGGAGGTTGAAAAAAAGTGATCCATTCCGTCCCAGGTTCCCTTACTTCATAATCATTTTAAGAATATAACTAGATTTGTTTACTTCTTCTGAATTCCATCATCTTCCCCTTTCTCACAAACTCTATAATCAAAATACGGGCCTAGTCTGGCCTATCAAATATCGAAGAATACAGACTATAGCAACTTTAAAATCCACTCATCTTGAGAAGGTTTACATGATCTCTCTTGCACAATCCTGAAAATATTGACAGTATAAATTTTAGCTAAATTCTAGAAGTACTTAAATAAAAACATTATTCGTAAAATTAGTTTCTTTCTAAAGGAAAATGTGAGAAGTTCTTTTAGATAAGTGGGAATCATAAGTTCACATTTGAACTTTCTTATTCCCAAATGGATCTATCAATAAGAAAAATCGTAACCAAGATAAATTCTCTTGGAATTATTGGAATTTTATGGAGTTATGAAAGTTCATATCAACAAGGGCAATATTTTAATGGCACGGATAAACAAGAAAGATGTGCATTTGTGTAATGTAACTAATGTGTTATTTGAGTCGACTAGTCAAGACAATATTTCATTTTAATGATTTTAAAATACACATTATATTATAATATATACATTTAACATTATATATTAATTAATAAAATGACAACTTTTGCTTGTGATTAATGACTAAATAAGAAAAATTAAAATACTAGTACCTATATATGG
Organism: Agrypnia vestita; assembly: GCA_016648135.1. Taxonomy (NCBI): domain Eukaryota; kingdom Metazoa; phylum Arthropoda; class Insecta; order Trichoptera; family Phryganeidae; genus Agrypnia; species Agrypnia vestita. The sequence continues at coordinate 34,777 of JADDOH010013248.1, read as the reverse complement.
CAAAAACAACTAATCATTTATTTTAATTAAATTTATCTCACATATTCATAAAACCAAAACTCAAAACATAATCCTCATGGGAGTTCAGGATATTTTTTAATGCTGGTAAAAAATAAAACTATTTAACCAACAATGTTGTCAAATCAACTAATTTATTGACTGATCCCACAGTCGTAATGTTATATTATTTGGTTCATTAATACAATTTGGGGCTGTTTCACCACTCTAGATAAACTATCAAATAATTACCCAATAGATAAATTTATGTACGGCTAGCCATCTTTATTATTCTGCAACATTTCTTGATTTTTTTTGATAGATTTATAAATTTCTTGCTGCAGATTATATATAATTCACAGTACCAACTCAGAAGTTGTGAAACATAAATCTGTTGATTAATGCTTATGAGATCTTAACCGAATGTGATGAAATTAGCCCCTTAGACAAATAAAATAATTGGTTTAGTAGAAGGTTTGTCAGGTCATCATTTGTTTGCTCCCTCCCTGATATTTTCCTAAGTAGTATAGTAACATTAAATATAATATGAGCAACTTGCCTCCAAAGTGTCATCTTTTTGGGCACACCTGCCCCTGATGTCTTTTAAATCTGTCATACATGTTGCATTTTAAAGAAAAAATTACATATGCATTTAAAGAAAATAAATATATATACCTTCTAGAAGCCATTCAGCTATATAAACTTTCGGTATTTAGATACATTGTCATTTTATCTGAAGAAAAAATAATGACCAACAAATTTAGAAATATACATATTAGCAATACATATATTTTGCTCCCTCGCTCAATCCTTCAGATAACAAACTAAAGAAGCCATTCATTCTAAGGTGGGCGCTTACGATATAGATTATAAAATTCTGTTGGTGATGGGGGGAAATCGCCCACACTTTTATTTGGAGAATGAGGCAAAAATTTTTTTTTTTTACCTTTTAATACATTTGAATATAAGTGGTTTTAAAAAAAAAAGTAATTTTCTACTTTTTAGTCTTAATATTGCCCAGCGTACAAAATCACTTTGGTAGAAAACTAGCGCCATCTTTTAGTGAGTTCATTGACTAATTTCCCATATAAAATTTTGATGGATTAATTGATTAATTTGTGAATCTGATAATTGATTCATGTATTGTCATCGAGAATACATCTGCGTGCAAAATTTCAGCTCAATTGGACATTTGGAAGCGGGTGAAATATCGATTATAAGATTCCGTGCAGACAGCTGAAGCTAATATAAGCATGGTAAAATAAGTTTAAAAGTTTAAAAAATACGTATACAGTTATACTTATTATTTAGATTTAGCAAAGGATGAAGGAGTGAATTCAAAGTAGGTTTTGTACAGGTACATCCTATTGGATTAAAGAAATGGCTAGGAAGGAGAGACTAAGAACATAATATGACTGAAAATTGTAAGGAAGATAGGTACATGACACAAATGTTGATTGTTGGTGGCAACAGAATGAAGAATGAAGAACATCCATAACCCTCAACAACCGAAAAACATGAATGAGAACATATGCAAATGTGGATGAGAAAAGTTGTATACGAGAGTATGGCATTCTATCCTATATGCCTACTCCTGGGAATCTGCGAGATGTTAATAACTAAGTAATTTAAATTTCACTAAAATAAATTAATGGTCATTTAAGTAAACGTGTACATCAATAAAATAAAAAAATATCTTGGGAACTTTAATGCTAATTTTGATAAATTCCTTGTGTTATAAAAAATATTCTAACAAGAGCTAATTAGCTTCTGAAGGTTTATACATGTAGATAAATATTGTTTAAAATATTTAGTATGTGTATTCAAAATTAATATCATGTACAAATTAAGCAAAGGTGAATTCTAAAATCTACCACACTTATTACATATATATTTTATAAAATTTTATTTATAAAAACACGCATCAAACACTCATTCTTAAATAATAAAATGGGAGAACAATTCTCAGATTTTCCATCAATTGTAAAAATAAAGTATTACAGTAAAACCTCCTCAATTCGAAATTCAAGGGACCCAAAAAAAAAACATTTCGAATTACGCAGAACCCCATTAATTTGAAATTCGAGGTTTGAAAAAAATCGCAATATAATTGCAAAATTCGCAAAAAATCGTAAAACTCGTGAATTTGGTGAACTAAAATGTATTGATTTATGCCATAAGGGACTAAAAAATTAATTCGAATTATTTTGAAAAATCAAGATTTCGAAATACGCCAAAAATCGTAAAATTCATGAAAAAAACAATTTATTTTTTGAAAAACGTCTGCATTTTGGCATATTTGAAGAAATCATTTTGAAAACGCAATATTTATTGTGCTAATACAAAAACGGCCAAATTTCTATTACTAAAGTATGCGAAATTGACATATCTGTTGTTGAAAATAAAAAATTGAAATATTTTTTTAGATTTCAAATTTAAAACGTCAAATTTAAAAAAAAAATCGAATTATGTGAACTAAAAGTATTGATTGGCGCAAGGGGCTAAAAATTATTTCTAATCACGAATTGCTGGGGTTTTAGAATTATTGAGGTTAATTAATCTACCATGAAATTAGCAGTTTGAGACTTGTAGGTTTTAAAAATTTCAAATTATGGTGAATTTCGAATTATCAGGGTCGAATTAACGGGGTTTAACTGTAGTTTGCTATACAAAGCACCTTATGCTACGTTACAAGCCAATCATAAAATGTAACGCGAAGATTAAAATAGCTCATAACATGGAAAACAAACTGAATAACAAATAAGATAGAACTACAACATGGGATTGTTTTACAATTACTCTTACGAGTATGATTATCTCTAATTTAATAATATAAATTATCAGACGTCAAGAGAGGTACAATTGATCATTGTAATTTTCTTTATCAAAAACTATCTTCAAGATTCTTCATTTTTCAAAACTAAATTCAAATGAAATGGAAGTGATGAGAACATTGGATTACTCATTTAAGTGAAGCCCGACCGGCTGATGTCTTCCTCAAGCCAGGCCCATCGCTCTCTTGGCCATCGTCACCCAACGCTGGAAAAATCATGATTTAAATTAAGCAAAATATAATTCTTTAATCAGTCGGTAAATTTTTTTCCATCTATAAAATACAGTCAGATAATAATTCAACTTAATGAAATGAGCATTACAGTTTTCAGTCAGCAAAGAAAATCAATTTCAACAAAAATATCATTCGTATGATTTAGACAGTTAACATTCGAAAGAAAACAAAAACATGCCAAAATTAGATTAGCAAAACGTGTAGGTAATTAAAAAAAAATATTTTCTAATTTCAGCTCAACTATAATTAACATTAGGAAAAGCTTGTAAAATAAAATAGTAAATAATCCTTAAATAATAAGGTTATACAGATTTATTTTTCAAAGTTACACCACATTAAAAAAATATTACAAAATAGATGTAACTTAATTTAATATGTATAAACATGTGGTCTTACTTTATATATATTTCAGTGTCTTAATATTTCACCGACGGACTCCTCGAACTAAGATCTAGAGCATTGATGGCGAGTCAACGGGCAGTTTTTTCTTGATGCATATTATTATTCAAAAGCTGAACACGCTTGGTTCACCATCCCTGCACTAAACCAGCTTTACAAAACACAATGTATACGAAACTTACAAGCAGAATTGTTTTCCATCTTGAAAGATTCATCGGGCCCCGACTCCTCAGACATGGGAGAGTTGGCCCCACTTTGTGAGTCCACCCTCCTCTTGTCTTTCCGTTTCTGGAACCATCGTGCAGTTAGTGTAGGAGCGGGGTTACCACAACTCAAAACCTTCTCTCGTGGATGACATAATTAGTATAAAACAAATTGCACAGAAAAACGGTTGAACGCTTGGAAAAATAAATAATGGAGAATGTTTTCGTGTTAAAAACCAGAATCTGCAAAACACTAAACTCCATCATAAATGTATTGTTAAATATTTAAGATGTTTTGTCATTAAAACAATGAGAATATCACTAAATAAAATAAATCAAAAAGCATAAAATACTTTATTGAAACTCAAATAACATGCGTAGGGTGAAACGGTATATTATGGAGATTTTAAAGGTCAAGGTAGAGTACCTTAAAAGTGTTATTTTGTACTGAAAATACGCTTTCAAGGAATACCTTAACTTTTAAATCATTAACTCTGATTGACTCTGAATTCAGGCCCTAATGTGAAAATAATAAGGTTATTATATCACTTAGTATAAATATGGTACTTTGCAATACCTGATTGGACTCTACCCCATATCTAAAATTGAGTAAATTTCATTTAGTACAAATAAGCACTATTCAACATATTAATTACAAAGTATGATTTTCCGTTCACAGTAGATTGCGGTAAATGGCAAGATAATCTGCATTACAAATTTCAACATATCATCTGGGATAGTGCAAATACGTGTAACTAGCATTGGATAATTCCGCTATCTGACAAATGTAGCCAATTTGAGATTTTGCAGTAGTTCACGTAAGATCCTTATTAGGAGCCACTTTTTTAACGCCTGTTGCGATCAACCATTACATAGAACACATAAATTCATACTCTCTGTGAAAAAATGAGACTAATAGCCATTGAAATAAGAAAGTTATAAAATTTTAAACTTCCAACCCTGTAAAACCGGGTCTAGTGTAGATACACACTATTTACCTATAACATAAGTACACATTAGATGCCATCAAATTACTCTTTAGGACATCTCGTTAAGCACTTTCCGCTGGCCTCTCTTCCTGATCCTGCAGAAAACACACTCATTCTGCTCCCTCTGGCAACCCTGCTGTCTCATCATCCTCGTTCAAAATTTCATAATAAATGGAGAAATCGTAAATAAAACATTTTTCAAAATTATTTACTCTCTGGTATTTGTATTTACGAAAATTGCATTTTTTACTTTTTTGCACCATTACATATAAAATACTCCACAATACAAAGTTTAAAAAAAGTTTCAACCTTTTTAGAGGAAAAAACTGACATAAAAACCGACAAATATGCCCATTTTACATGGAAAACCGAACTTCAAACAGTTCTCCTGTAGAGTTACCTTTTCGTAGATATTTTAGTTTAGATAGGGAGCGACCTTCTACTTGTCATTAGCAACATCAAATAAACCATCAATTATAAAAAGAGAAATTATTTTCTTAGTATAATGTATAAAAAAAAACATTAATTATCTATTTTTATTATAAAGAGATTCAAAAATATACTTCTAAGAAGTGTTCTAATAGTATTAAAGCGAACAAATTTATAATATACGTTGCACAAATTAATAATTAATAATTGCCCAACACTTTACAGAAGACGAGTCAGGAATGTTGAAAGAAACTCCTAACTTTGAAGTTAACTATTGATATTTTTCACTTCTTATTCTGATTCTTGGGCCTCTTTGCGCAGGAGTTTGCCGTGGTTTTGTGATGCCGACTCCCTGCTATCTTTCCATCTTTTGGGGGGTCTTCCAGGTATCTTTCCTCCCCCTGGTTTCCCATGTTTCCAAGGTGAGGTAGTCTTTGAGTTTCCACATTTCCCCAATCTCTCCAATGCCTTCTCCTCTGACAACATCGTGGATATCACACATTTTTCAGATTGTGATGTTTCTCATACTGTCGCGTAGAGTCTTGCCTGTTATTTTTCAGAGGGTTTTCATCCCTGTGGTACTAAAAAGTGATTTAGTGCGAAAGTTTCAGCTCTTTTTTCGATGACATAGGTCATTATCGGTCTGATGCAGGTTTTGTAAATTCAATATTTTTCAGTGTTAAAACATTTTCAACTTATTTTAAAAAACGTATAACCTCCTGAAATATTGTGGACTAGGTCTGAAACACTCTGAATGTAGATCTGAAAAGTATGTATTAACATTTTCATCCAACCAGATGGATTCTTTCAACTAGGCATTACATTCTTGCGTATAAGTATATTTCCTAAATTTATGACCTAGTGACCAGAAATTGTTATATAAAGGAATCGTTTGCGCACATTGTAGTGCTGCTGCAAAATGCTGGGTGATTCATAATAATTTCACAAATACTGACATTAATAATTTTTGTATAACTTATTTTAAATTGTCAAAAAATATATTCACAATGATTTACGTTGCACAAAATAAGCTCTGGTGTTTGAAGGCAGAATTCTGTAAAATCCAATTGGCATCTCAATAAAATTGAATAATTTTTTACTGCCTTAACCAAAGTCGAAGGTAATACAAATAGCTTCTGTATCAGTCAAATCACAACACACTTGTAATTGCAAGTTTTTCAAGGCAAGACAATATGTACTTGCTTTTGAATGGCAGATAATTTTGAACTTATGTTTGACGACACCTCGAGGAAACACTGATTTATTGGGTTTTAAATTTTGACTTCATCACCCCTTCTGCTGAGGGTTTATTGCCCCTGTAAAGATTTTGTATGGTCACCTAGAAAAAACCAAAAGAAAAAACAAAGGTGAATGGAATTTTTACTGAGAAATTTTAGATGGTTGCTTGAGAAAAAACCTACCCGGGTTCTGGAATAACGTGTAGGCTAAATTGTACTATACAGTCTGAATTAGATATTTTCGAAAGCACATTCCCTGGTGAGTGTCCTGATTTCAAAAATGGAATAAAATTGAGTCTCTCCAAATTTTAGAACTTTAAATTTCGTAATTTTCAGCATACATTTTGATTTTTAATAACTATCTAAGGATAGAGCGCAAAGGATAGTCATAAGAAAAAGATTGTGAAATAATGTAAACTCCCTAATCTTATCTAATCAAACCTAATAACCTAATTTAATGCATGGCTTTTATTAAAATTTAGTAATAAAAGTATTAAAATATGTAATTACAAAAATCTAATAAGTTCCCGTTCACTATTTCCCATGTTTCTCTCTTATCTATGGTTCATGTAAACTGGTGTTATCCACGGATAGTGTCTCATATTTATATACGTTTATATGTAACATTTATATATAAAACCGTTTCACATTATCCTATTTGCTTTCAGCAGTACTCATTTAAAAATAAGGAAATAAAAATACAATAAAAAATAATGTAAAATTGTGGTTGCATTTGGAAGGTGAGTAAATTGAGAAATAATTTTTAATATACAGTGAAAATTATATGAAGGTGTAACAGGGCCAGAAATTTTTTACATAAATAGAGGGAAACCAATAATCTAAAATTAAGGTTTCACTATACATATTTTATTAATCTGGTTGTTTCAAAGTATCAACTGTGAAGGTGAGTAAATTGAGAAATAATTTTTAATATACAGTGAAAATTATATGAAGGTGTAACAGGGCCAGAAATATTTTACATAAATGGAGGGAAACCAATAATGTAAAAATAAGGTTTCACTGTACATATTTTATTAATCTGGTTGTTTCAAAGTATCAACTGTGATTTGCTGCAGTTAGTAAGTCATTGTAAAATAGATTAGATAGAAAAATAAAATAGATAGTCAGAAAATCTACTGAAGATCCAAAACCGTACTGGGTCCTTACATATACCGTTTAACCCTACTAAATATTATTGAGAAACTACTGATTATACAAAAATATATTCTCGATAAAAAATCTGGAATGAGATAGTCGTTATTATGTATATTCAATAATAATGAAAATGATGTTTTATAAAATTTGCATGTGAATAGAAAAAAACAAAATAGCTGTTAATAAACAATAAAGAATATATAAAACAAAAACAACATATACATAGCAAAATCACTCTTAATGGATTATCAAGTTTACTCATTTGAGTACATTAATTAAAGATGAAACGGATATCTGGTAACTGTCTGGTATCCGGCAGATAGCGAATTTCAATTCAACTGCAAAAATTTCATGAACTTAATGCCAATAAATTTATTTATCGATAAAGGAAGATATGTACTTGTAAGCAAATTAAATCCAAACATTCTCAGAAAAATTGTTTATTTATTTAATCAAGAAATTGGTTAGTATTGTAAATTAACCAATGGAAAATAATTATGAATGGACACTGGTTTCTCTACATTTTGATGCAATAAGCAATTGCGCTTATTTTTATAAACAAAACCAGCTTCAGGAAATAAAATTTCGCTATATTCTCTGCTACAAGGAGCTAAACGTAAATTCTGGCAAACTTGTCAATTAGGCAATTGTTTTCACCATTTACATTATTCCTTTGATTATAATCACTCACACTCATATGCTCACTAATCACTCATGATGATGTCTCCCACGGAGTAGCTTGGATCTAATCATGTTGTGACACTTTCATAGCTATGGGCCGAATATTCATGTAGGGGTTCGCCGGATATCCGGTTTTCGGCCAAACCACTATCCGTTTCATCTCTAATATTAAATGTTAAAAGCAAATTTATCTAAGCTAGATGGTAAGTAAAGCATGTCACATGTTGAAAGAACTATATCAAACAATTATTTGAAGACTTTCATTATTTAATATGTATAAAATAAGAACATTTGTCTAGACCTCCAATACAATATTTCCTATACAGTGATACCTCGGTTTATAGATGTCAGATATACAAACTATAAATCTAACTTCAAAAAATGTATTTAACACTACAAATCTGATTTAAAAACTCAATCCTGATATTACGGACTAAATATTTTGAAGTGACATCTGCAAAATAATTGTAACAAAATGCAGCTATTACGGGAACAATAGGGATTGCCTTGATTAATAAAGGAGAATTACAATAATGAAATATTCAATTCATTAATTTCACATGGAAGCAATACACAATGCATTGTTAATTGGGAACTTACAATTTCTATAAGTATTAACAAATATGGATCGCGGATTGGAATTTATTGTTTCTACGTTGAACAAAAAATTACCAGCAACCTTATGCACTTGTTTGCTAATCCAAATTCTTCTTCTTTTTCTTCAGCCTTCATCTCTCCACTGCTGGATATAGATACTCCATACCACTCTTCCATACCCTTCCATCCTTCCCTGTTGTTTGCTTATTTCATTTCTCTCCACCACAGCGGCTATATCGTTGGCCCATCTCTTTTGAGGTCTTTTATACTACCAAGGTCTCAACTTCAGAACTCTGAGAGTCCATCTTATGCCATCTTGCCTTGAAAAATGCCCTACCCATTACCAGTTTAGCTTCGCTACATGGTCCTTGATATCCACTACTCTAGTTCTACATCTAATTTTATCATTTCTTATTCTTAGTCTTATACCAAGCATGGATATCCATAAAATTAACACAAAATTAAATCTCTACACATAATATGTGACAAGTTCTGTGGACTTTTAGAATCAGGTATTCAATACCATATAATTTGTGAAACAAATCAGACCACCTAATTTTTAATAAAAAAAATACCTCTACATGAGTCAGTCAGTCTCGGACTATGATCAAAAGTGCGCACATCAACAATGGTGACCCTCCTTCCAAACAATAGTTTAAGTTTTATAAAACAAAAACTTTTAACGACAATCATTGTTTTTTCATCCAAAATGTAAATTTCTGGTAATTTTTTTTATATATTTATATGCGCCTACAGTATCATCACGTATCGGAATCACGACGAGCAAATCCTCTCATAATGATAAAATTTAGTAAGTAGTGATTAATACTTAATTAAAATGTATGTGCAATGATTTCCGAAATCGATTTTTAAAATGCATAATTCGGGACTGCGAACAGATTCAACCATTTTTAATTAATTACTATAGGAAAAATTCGTTTGATATACATCCTTTTGGATATTAATCCTTACCTCGGAAATGGATTAATGACGAATATTGAAGGTCCACTGTTATTCTTATTTCTCCAATATATCAAATTTTGATCATCATCAATACAGGAGATCAAAAAAGTCCTGGATGGAATTACCTGATCAATAATCTTTCTCCTGGAATATTTCCTGTTTATAAACCGAGGGATTACTGTATTGGATTTCTTAATAAAATCGCACCTCATAATAATTGGGTCATATGGTATTAAAATATACATAACACTTATGTACAATTTACGTACATATTATAATATTATGTACATGTTTATGAAATTTGAGAAGCTTTATAACTGAAACATAAGAAACTTATTCAAGGAGGTGCATAAAATTTTTTCTACAGTATTGTGACTATGGAAGTTTTTTAATTCAGTTAGGTTATTAATCTGAGGTTTGATTTTGAATGTAACGCTAATCCATTAAATCCAAACAATTATAAACTATTGAAAAGACTAAAAACAAAACCTTTAAATCCATCATTAGCTGCATAATAGAATGCATATTATGATGCAAATATTTTTTCCACATTATGCAAAAGCAATTCATTCGATCCAATCTGCCTGCTGCAGCACATATTTATTTCTAGAATATATCATTTTTGTATTCCTTTAAATTCTGTCAATAAAAAATTACACTATTTTCTACTGCGTTTGTCTCTAAAATGGAAACATTTTTAAGACACAAATACAAATAAGAATGACCCCAATGCTTTTCCAAAATTTTAAAATAAAGGACAATTAATTTTGGCATTAGTTATCTGGGTTATCCCTCCGTAAACTGGCATTTTAATTAGACTTAATAATCAGGCCAGATAAGAGCGAAAACCATCATCATGGCTAACAATTGTATCATTTTACACAAATTTTCCACATCCGTTAGCCATAATGTAGATTGACGGAATGCTAGCATAAGGTTTCAGGCACCACTTGAAAAAGTTCTCATAGTTCATTTCAATGATTAAAAATTAAAATTGTGAAGTACAAAAAGACAAACAAACGACAAACAACAAATACTAAATAATAATATTGATAACTTTGTTATACACATTATAAATACCTCGAAATACTTGTGGTACAGAAGACAACCATAGACGCAGAGGATGGAAATGAGGAATTGCACCAGAAGCCACACTATAATGTTAAAGGTCTGGGTCTGGCTGAACAATTCCTTTCCATTCTTGATGCACAGCAGAGCTTCAGTCACCATGATGGCTCCGTAAACCCAGCACTGGGTTCCGACACGTTTACACCGGGGATCTGTCACGTAGATGTAATACTGCCTGGAAAAACAAAAAAAAATTAATTTGTGTTTGGACAATGAATTTTGGTTTGAAACATGTATTGGAAGCGTTAACAATATTGAAACGGCGAATAGTGTTCAACAGATTTGCGAGTATTCTAGAAATCCCTGGATATATAATACATGTCTGAATTATATAATACTGCTCTGTTTAAGTTCATGATAAGTGACTTTCTTTTGTGTTTAAAAAAAACTTTAATTAATTTCAAGTGTTTCATTTGTCTCCCACAGCTGCGATCCCGTGGCAAAATGAATTTGGAATACCATGTAAGCTGATCAATCTGGTGAAATTAACAATGTCCCCAGTAATGTATAGTCAGGATTGGCAGTGATCTGTACGAGCGAATTTCTGAATTTCTCGAAGCTGAATTTCTCCACGGAGTAAGACAAGGAGATGGATTGGCTTGACTCTTTATTTATTTATTTGGAAATATTAACAGATATAAGAAAATGATATGTATAAATGTATGAGAGTGTAAATACTAGAGAGTAATGAACATATTAACTTATATCTTAACATCTCACATAGAAATAATTTTGTAGTATATAATAATATAAACATGTTAAAATAAAAGACATCAATTGTAACTTACTCAACATAGCCCTAGAAAAAGTTATATTCAAGAACACATTCATATTTGTGAAGTTAATTTTTCAGAACAAAGTTCTGTGAAATTTTTTAAAAACAAAATTAATTAATCATTTAAAAAGACATACAGAAAAATCTAATTCACGAAAAAATATTTGACTACTACCGGGATTCGAACCTGGGCCACCTCCTTTCCGGGGCCGGTGCTCTAACCACTAAGCTATAGGAGCCTTGTATATTTCCGTGAGTATATCAACCTTATATGTAATTCTCTCTTTATTAATTGATTCATTTTTATTTTTGTCCATTTAGAGCCACCAACTTTTTTGATACGGGAGTTCAATACGCAGAACGACGGGCTGGTGTGCCCAGTCATCAGATAACGAAGTAATAGATAATTCGAAAGCGAAGATTTTAGAAAAGTTCTTACCGGAGTAGCGAAACAAAAGCGAAGCGATTCTTTTTGGTTTAAAAAACAGATTGAGTTTCCAGTGAATGTAAAATGTCAGATGAAATGTTGAAGCGATAATAAAGGTGTATTTTACGAGTGATAAGTTATGAAATACGTATTTCATTTTATTTTGGCCGAGCCACGACACGTAACAATATTATAACTGTACACTGTATGGTTAGTTACGTTATAATATAATATTATACTTTAAAAAGATCATCTTCATTTCAACTATGGCTTTTGTATGACATTGAATATGTCAAGGGTTTTATTCAATACAATTATTCATTTTATTTTTATTTTCATTATTATTGAAAACTATCCATGAAACATTTTTAACACGATTTTTGAATTGCATACGATAATTACTTTATTTTACACTGCAGTGTATATAAAAGTTTAGTTCAGTAAGTCACCACCCGCCAAATTATATGTTTAGACTCTGCATACATGTCATGTGATACAAAAACGCATCAGCGCTTTGCCTGCACACGACGTGAGTGGCAGACAATTAAACCATTTATTTGTGTGTTGTATATGAAGTCAAACACCGGGTCGAAACGGAGTTAGCGATTGTTTGTTGAATTCTGTGTTTGTAGTATTGAAGTAGATATTCAATTAAAAATGTGTAAGTGGAGTATAATGTAGTAATTCATTGTAGTACTTAGTACGGAGCGGATTCATCACTAGTAGCAATGAACAAATAGAAATGTAAACAATTACCTCACAGATGGAGCCACAATGACCCCGATGAGACACAGTCGGGATATTACGAGGGGATGTGAAGGCGGCATCTCAAAGATGTGCTTGAGAAAGAAGGTGTTGAGCTCCGAGAGCTGCCAAAAGATGACCAGTTGACAGAGAGCAAAGAACCGCATGTAAGTGCAGGTGGGATCAAGCCATCGGACCGGAGCCCAACTTCGCGGTGTGAACTGGAGCATGGCACGTTTTATCTTGCCTGATGTGCTTGATATATCCCTGTAACAATGATTTATGATTTTAGCACAGTAATTTTCAAAGGTTGACTATTGTAGTATTTCAATACATCTTTTAATAGAGCATAGTATTTAATATACACATTAAAATAATAAAAGTATACCTTAAAAAGTTTGGTAATTTGATAACTGTTATTTGATAATCGTATGAAATATTTAAATGAATTAAACTTACCTAATGCTAACCCATTTGTATGCTCTCATCTCGAGCGCCTTACAGATGGCCAAGCCACACCATATTCCGAGTCCATTGCAGATGAGCACATCGAGGATGATAGAGTCCCACCAGCACTCCACGAAGTTAGGCAGGAGGTGGATGAAGGCAATCTCAGTGATTTCCCACATGCACGAGATAACCCATAGCAGGCCCATGTGACGGATAAGAATTGCCTTGAACATCCAGCCCAGAAAGTGACCAATAGCAAATACATCAGTGTGTGCCCACAACTTGGCCAGAGTGACATCCGAACAGTTGACTCCGTATTCCTGGAAAATCACAATATCAATTAGAAGGTCTTTGATCAAGATTTTCACATTTATAATATTGTTTTAAACCTTACAACAGACAATATACCTATATAAATAATATAATAGAAATAACCATATGTCTCCATAACCTAAATAAATGTCCTCATTGACATATTCCATGACAGTTTCCACGAATATAAACCTTTCAACCCGGATTGATACGATCGTGCGTTCACATTAAAAAAGTATTTCTCCTTAACTAAACCGTTTTTCGGGTTCAAACCGGCCTGCAATGATGAGCTCAATACATACTACTTCACCGCATCGTTTTTTTTTTAGTCTTACAGAAACCTGAATGTAAACCGCAGGTGAAAGTAAGTTATGCATCATAAGAATTCAATTCAGGGCTGAAAGGGATAAGAGAACTATTACCAAACTTGCGAAATTAACTGTTTAGTCTCATTATTCAATCTCACTCTATAAAATCACTTTTTTCTGTTCTTTCTTTCTTTACTTTTATCTCTATGTTTGCTGTGTTCACATTTAAGTGATGAAAAGCATTTAAACTAATTGTATTATAATAGTATTATCTATATCATTGTTAGTGAACCATTAAAAAAAATGTTGTTGGCAATGAGTATTTCTTCAAGGCAAGAAAGTTTCACTTCACAGTTGAATATATTTAATATTTAAAAGATGATTTTTTTTAAATTTCGACATGCGACATGCACTTAATAATTTTAAATAATCTCATAACGATAAATTACTGCAAAATATTTCAAACGTATAAATTGAAAATAAATACTTAGCATAAAAATATCTTACCTTATCCATGTCAATATGAAAATTTTCAAGACTGGGATCTACCCAGTACAAAATGGAGTTGACGGTGGAGTAACTCTGAAACAGTAGGAATAGGAGCGACAGCAGGTACAGTACGGAGAGTCCAAACACGATCCTCCATAGTGCCGGGTGGGGTCTGGTGAATGGGCCATTTGGGAAGGCCAGCACAGATATTATTAGAAAGAAAAAAATCACGCACCAGATCCCGGCCCAAATGTTTTCTTCAATACTAGTTTCATTCCTAGAACAAAAATATTTTTGTTAAGGACTGTTCACGTTTGAGTCAGATTTAATTCACATCAGAGGAATGATTCCTGCTTGTCTAACCTTCAGTCTCATAATAATATTTGATCGGCTTGACACATTTCACACAAGACTCTAACGTTACCTCACCTTCTTAAAAAAGGGATGAAAAATTACAGACCCACTACTTTCATAAATATACTTCAGCATCCCTGTCCAATCAATGAGATCGCCAAGCCTATTTCACACCAAGTTTTATAATACCAATCTAGGTTACTTCTCTCTTCTAACTAGAATGATAAATTGATACATGACGGAATCCTAGATATATTCTTCATCTAAAGACAAAATATTAATTTACTTAACTAACAGTAGTTTGAAAATGTAATACAGGCTTACCATGAACATTTTCAAAATTCGCCAAGCAACCCGACAATGCCGCGATGACAAAGCGGGATATATGCCACACAAATCAAAATTATAAGATTAAATAAAATGGAAAAAAAAATATTTTGTGGGCAGTCTTATATTATGTATATTATAATTATCTCAGAAACATCGCTGCATCTGGACAACTTCTATTGCCAGTACAAAAAATAAACAATGAACAACCTAACCTAACCTAATTTTTATTTCGCCGCTTTGACATTGCGACTTTGTGAAGCATGGCTTTATTGGGTCAAGCGTTAATTTTTAAAATATTTTTACATTGTATTCTAATGCCACATTAGAACTTGATAAAGATAAAGAAGATTTGATAAACTATGCGTTAAAAAATAAAATAAATAAGACAGAAGGTGAAGAGATTGATCGGCACCTGCCACACAAAACGAAATAACCAATGATAATTTTAAAACACTATATTGCTTAATATTTTCTTTCTGTGATTGCCCTAAGCACCAACAACTTATAAACAACGAACATCATTTACAATATAATATGATTTATGATATAATATTACAATCTGGTAAAATAATATTTACTAGCAATTCAGTAATTGGCTATCACTAATTGGTTGCGGCGGGCGGCGGCGGGCCTGCGGGCGATAATACTGCCCGCTGTGCGGCCATTGGTGCCCGCAATTAGCTATGGGCTTACTGGCCGCTGCGCAGCTATTAGTGTCTTCGATTAGCTATCGCCCAATGCCTACTGCTTTTCATACAATTTGGTTTTGTGAAACTCCTAATTTTTTGAAATTGGTAATGGCATAACCATGCACTGCATACTGTGTTTTTGAAGCAATCGTAGATAAAACATATGCGTTCAAACTTGACACATTTTCAACCGTATTAACCCCATAACCACCTAGCATATATTTTTGTTACACAACCACCTGTCATACGTCTGTGGGACTCCCGAATAAAATAATTCACAATGGTAAAATTTAGTAAAGAATGGTTTTGTTTTTAATTAAAATTCTATTGAGGAACATATTAGGTCCTTACAAATGAAATTGGCGTTTAGTATGGGAGGAACATAAAGCTGATTTTTTTTTATTATAATATATTTATTTAATCAAAGTATGTACCATTGCTATCTATGCACTTTTGCCATCTCATAGGTAGTTCATCGATCCCTTTACTAAAAAAACCATTCGGACGGGAATCAATAAAATCTTTGAAGGCGGTTTGGACTGCCCCATTGGAGTTGAATTTTTTCCTTTGCAAGAAGTTATCCAAATTTCGAAAAAAATGGTAATCTGTTGGGGCAAGGTCCGGAGAGTACGGTGGATGTCTTAGACATTCCAATTGAAGCTCCTCTAATTTGGTAGCCGTCTGTTGTGCAGTGTGTGGTCTAGCGTTATCATGAAGCAGCAGTGGCCTAGAGCGATTAACCAGCCTCGGTTGTTTAGCAGCTAGCTTTTCCATCATGGTTTGCAGTTGCTGACAATAGACATCTGCCGTAATCGTCTGGCCAGATTTAAGAAAGCTGTAGTGAACGACACCAGCACTAGTCCACCAAACGCTCACAAGTAACTTTTTTGGAGTCAACTTTCGCTTGGGGCATGGTTTGGCTGGTTCGGCAGGGTTCAGCCATTGCGATGAGCGCTTCCGATTATCGTACAGGATCCACTTTTCATCACAGGTAATGATTCGATTTAAAATCCCTTCATTATTGTGCCGGTTGAGTAATGCAACGCAGCAGTCAACGCGCGTTTGTTGATTTGCTTCACTCAATTCGTGAGGTACCCACCTTTCAAGCTTTTTCACCTTACCAATTTTCTTCAAGTGGATTAAAACAGTTTTATCACTAACACCGCAGCCTGCAGCTAACTCGGATGTGGTTTGCGATGGATCCGCTTCCACAATAGCCTTCAATTCTTCATTATCAACTTCGGTCGGACCGGTCGGACGGTCTGCGGCCGTCCACGGGGCTTGTTCTGCAGGTCGAAATTTCCAGAACGAAAACGTTGGAACCAAAAACGCACTGTGTTTTCTTTTGCGGCACCGTCGCCATACACATCATTAATCCTTCGAGCCGTTTCTGCAGCACTGGTGCCACGGTGGAACTCGTACTCGTAAATAACGCGATATTTCAAGTTTTTCATTTTGTAAACTGAGTGAAGCAAAGAAAAAAACAATTGAGGAAAAAACAAATGAATTATAATTTTCAAAACACAAATACATGAGTAAATAGCTGTATAAATTTGGATTTGGAATTCCTAACCAAAGAGAAGATATTTGAGATCAAATTTGCCAGTACAGCAAAACGCCAATTTCATATGTAAGGACCTAATATTAAACTCTTAATTAGAAAAGAAGGCACATGAAAATCAGCATTTTTTATCTTTTAATCATAAATAATTGTCAATACCTGTTGTTTCAGGCTTACAAACTAATATATTTGGAAAATGAGATCCACAAAAATTATCATGTAGAATAGGAATTTCTTACAACTTTTTTTTTAGTGTTGAATAATTAACAAACGTAGAAAAAAATTTCAATTCTCCATAAAATCACAAATTAAATAAAATTGCAGGCTCTAAATTTATACTTTTTCACGTCAGCGAAAACACAGTTTGTTTGAGCATTCAAGGCAAATTGGTGCTTTACATTCGAAACACAGGTATTGTGTATTGCGTTTCTTTGTGTATTTGCAAGTTGAACATTTTTACGAACCGCCAACCTTTCTTCAGCACTGCTGCTACATGGAACTGCTGATGAAGTGGTTACGTTTCTGTGGAGGATACGTTGAATTTCACATTATTGCAATTTCACACGTTGCAATTTCACATTGCATTCGTCATTAAAAAATGCTTCTAAATATCCAGCGAACAAGACAAAGAATTAAGCTCACTCTGATATGCTGGTTTTTTATCTTCTCTTCCCTGCACTATATTATGCTGCAAAGTTCTCAATCGTAAAAACGGTGAGGCAGATGACCAACGAAAGTAATTCCTTTCAAAATAATTCTTCTTCCACGGTCTCCACTGAATTTCAGATCCTCATCTTCAGATGAAAACTCTTTGTTTCCACGTAAAATTGAAGACAAATGATGTTGGGATGGAGAATTTTCTTTAACACCTAGTACAGTTGGCTCTTCGTATACGCAATCAAATGCACATCTTCCTTCCAATACATGATCTAGCCCAACATGATCTTGACAGATCTTGTTCCAAACACCGCTCGATATTATTGTCACTAAGAGCCATTTTAAACAAAACCATAAAAAACACGATTAAAAAAAAATTACGTAACCACCTACCATAGATCTCTCAGACCCCCTGCGATAGTTTTTTACACACCTGAAGCAAACGCACGCACGTACGAGTGCTTGCGCGGCACTTAGGGGCGCGGGGAAAAGGTACAGGAACTAACAAGTTCGTACGAAACTTGGGCACAAAAATATTCACGATTATCAATTCGACGGGGACTGTGAGACGTATGGTAGGTGGTTAAGGGTTAACCTAGAAATTTAACGTAAAATAATATAATTATATCATTGAGGCCCGGTTGTTTGAAGTTGGATCAAAGTAAGCGTTCGTTAAAAGCATAGATTTTTGCATTCTCCGCCAATCAGACGATCCATTTTCGTAAATATCTATGCTTTAGACAAACGCTTACTTTAATCCAACTTGAAACAACCGGCCCTAAGGCATTATTTATTATTGATTTATCATAAAAAGTCTATTACGCATTGTGTATTCTTAATCTGGAACTCATTTCTAAATTGTATTTATTGATTCGCGTTAGTCTTTATTTTGTTCTGAATATTATTTACAATTTATTTTATCATTAAGTTATTTATTATTTATTATTAATTTATCATTAAGTGTATTGTGTAATTATATTATTCAAAATGTTCATAAAATATTTATACTTTATTTATTTATTAAGGAATCTTAACAGTTTTAAAAATATTATAATGTAAAAGCATAGTGTTCATTTCATAGACCATTTAAAAAGATTCACAGATGTTAAGAACAAAGTTAGATAAGATATTTTTAAGTTAATTATTTTTAATTAGTTAATGAAATAATAGTAAGCAATATTATACTCTAATGTCAATCTAGGACCATCTATTAGGGTCAATAATGACATGTTGATGGTCTGTTTGTTAAAAAATAAAATAAAATACTTGCCTACAGAAAAAATAAAAGTGATGTAAGAAAATATAAATATCAATGTATTTCGCGTTAAAATGACTTGAATGTTAATGTATATGTAATATTTCTACATATTAAATAATATACAAATGTATTTAAAAATAATCTGTATACCTCGTTTCTTAAAAAAACTCATATGATTCGATTGCATAATTTTTGAAACTGGCAATGAAACAACGCATTACTCAATGTGTTTTAAAGGCAATCGTAATATTGATTCATTTGTGATTTTAAATATAAAATGATAAGAAACTAGAAATGTGATGTCGGTAAAACTGTTTCTTATTTAACTAGATACCCAGAGCTTATGTTAGACAACACAACCAGTAGGCCCTAAGAGGTTAATATTAAGATAGTTGAAAAAGGATATTGCGCGAGCATTGTTTCCAAAATATTATTGTGCCATATTTGTACTTATTTTAGACTATTGAAACTTTTTACATACCAATTTACCATTATAACCGTTCAACAACTAAGATTTAGTATTCTACATTCACGCAAATAAAATATATCCCAACCAATTAAATAATAACCTTATCAGTTAAAAAATATATATTAATTTACTGGCAATGGAATCCTAGGATTACGATTGCAATGAATCGTAGCCGCACACAAATTGCACTCTCACTAAAGAAATAATTAATTTAAACCTTTGTGCATCATTGAAAAACCAAAGCAACATAAATGAGGCAGTACAAAAATAAGTCAGAATTATTAATACGGGAAACATTAATTTGTGTTAGATGAATTCATATATTGTATATTTAAGTTTTAACAAGTTTGAAATTATTTGCTAAATTGTCCCAATTACATTATGTAACAATTGAGGGTTTCGATTTCACTTAAGGAGTTTCGATTTGTATATATATTTAAAAAAAACGATTTTTTTAACTATTATATTCGATGAACAAAAGGTAAATAATGAAAGTGCACTCTTTAATAGTAGTAAGATAACGAAATTTAACATTTATGTAAATTCATGATAGATTTAAATATTTATGCATGTGAATGAAAACAATAAATTAATTTATTAACCTCGGTTAGTGTAGGGGTGCGAAATGATTTACAATAATTGATATTTACCTTACGAAGGCCAGGTAAATGACAGCTCCTATTGAAACAGCTAGGAGAGTTATCGTGTGAGGTTTATAAAAGAATTGCAAAGATATATCGTCCACGGGACTTTCGTTTATAGCTTCAAATGCATCTTTTTGCGTTGGTGGTGGCGTATTTGACCTTTTGTGTGATAAATTGCGTTTTTTCATTGTTAAAAAAAGTACACTACTATTGAAAAGAGGTTATGTTTCAGACACCGACCGGGCCACCGGCACAGAATTGGCCACCGGACAGTGATTTATTATTGGCCCATAATCATGCGAGTTTGCAAAACGCGAAATAATCGCATCTGATTGGATCATACGATGTAGGTACAACCTCAAATTGGACTTCGAACTGTCAGAAGTGTGTAGAACATAGACAAACGTAGGGACACGTAAAAAGTATCGATATTTTAGGGTTTAATCGGTACCGAAACATTTGTACTCTATACTTTTACACAATGAGTAATTTATGGTAGGTATCGAGTACTTTTTCCCAACTTTCAAATATATAAAGTCGCAGAAAAGAACTAGTACCCAAAGCTGTAAAATTGTGAGTTAATGCAACAAATACAGCGCAGAAGAACACGTGGAAGATAATCACTTACTAGGCATGTCTTGCTTACTTGAGTCCAGATTTAAAATAATACATTTGCAATACGCCAGAGCTTGTGCTACGTTAATCTCTTATGATAAAGAGATTGACAGCAGCAAACTCAGTCTATACCATTAGCAAGATAGGCAGTGATTCATCTGTTGAAGTAGCTAATGATTTTTGGAGTTATCACAAGACTTTGGCCCATATAAAAAAGGTCATCAAGCAGGCATAGCCTTCAGTAAATCTGAAGGATGTGCCTGTGATGACGCTATATTTAGCAACACCACCAGCTAATCCATTCCAACAGGGTGATGCGTCCGCGACCTGCATGTGACGTTCCGCATCGCGTCCTTTTTAATTTAGAATATAAGTTTTATTTTAAAATAGGTTAAGGTAATTTTAAATCTCGCGCGGCACCACGGGTTGCCACCCCGCACCGCCAGGGGTTGATAGGGTGCCATTTCGGGTGGGGGAGGCTACCCCCCTCCCCCGCATACACAGAGAGTTGAAGACGCGGGGCCAAGAACGCCTCCTGGTTCAGTTCCAGCCGCGGTCGAGAAAACAGCTTGCGCTGCCCGGGCTCCTCGCCCGCGGCAGCCCCTTCGGCGGCGGGCGCTCCAGCCGCCACCACATGGTTTTCGAGAAAGCGAGTCGGCGCAAGCAGCGTCACTTGTGAAGAGAGTGGCCTGCAGCGCCTCGGACCACCCAGGCGATGGCCGCTTCACCACTACGGTCTTCCGAGGAAGGCCTGACGCCTTCCTGCAGCTCGGCCCCGGCGACGACTGGACCGGCGGGCCGACGCTGACGCCACGTGGATCCCGCGACCGGACGCGCCAAACCTGGACCACGTGCGCTCCCCACGCGGCGTGCTACACGCGGCATCCAGATTGCGGCCACGAGGGCCTCCGATAGTGAACATGTGTTTTTTGTGATTTTTTTTTGGTGAACTGAGATGTGAAAGGACAGGACGGACTTATGTGACGGTCGAACTGCTGGCGTTTAGGTTAGGATTAGTTACAAAATTAGTAATAGTGCTTTAGAACGTAAGGTGTAACTGTTTTTTTTGTAATAAATGTATATAAACCCGCCGGAGTGTTTGAAATTCCTGCTCCACCTTCCTTGACAAGGCATCTTATTGACAGACAGGAGACAGAATTAATTTAACCGAACTCTCAAGGGGAAGGATATGAATAATGTACTTTCTCAATTACATCTGTATGTTCTGCACAGAATAGACGAAATAATACAGGATTACGAAAAATTGAAATTTTAAAAATTACGGATTATGAAAAAAATCTTCATAAAAATTCGAAAAACTATCAATAATATTGTCCTGTAAAAAAATCTTCATAGAAAATTCGAATAAGTATCGATACTGTGGGACTTGAAAAAATATATTCACAAAAATTCCAAGAACTATCGATACTCTGGGATATCGATAATAGAGGCATACAAAAAATCTTCACAGAAAATTCGAAAATGTATCGGTACTGTGGAGTATCGATTATACAGACTTACAAAAAAAATCATAGTTAATCTGATAAAGTCTCGATCATAGACGCACTACCTCGATACTTGGGGTATCGATAGTTTTGTAAGTATCACAGTGATATCAATTTGCTCTGTAGACGAGCGCCCTCCACTTACGGGCACCGTCTATTATTCGGTACAGTCGTGGCTCCACGACTTACCGGTATCGTACATATATTAGTCACAGAGGAAGGAATGGCAGGGGGTATAAATTAGGCGCGGTAATTCAAGATTCACACAGTTTAATACAAAACAAAGTCAAAGTATCAGAAAATCCAGTCAATATTATAGATGACAGAGAGGAAACAAAAAAATATATACTCTACTTATTTAAGGAAAATTATAGAAGAAAAGTTACATCAGTTAAAATCAAAAACTATCCAATTAATATTACGGATAAAAAAAAAACAACACAGAAATATCCAAATCTACTCATTTAAAGAGAATTATTGGAAAAAATTACTTAAATCAAAATCCAAAACTATCCAAATAATATCATGAATAAAAGGAAACACAAATAATAAATTTTATTTTGATAAAATACACGGCAATAAAGTTTTTTTTAAATAAACATTACAAATGTAATGTAAAAAGAATTAAAATTATATAATCTACTTATTAACTAACTTATGCGAAAACAATCACTATTAAAACAAATGTCTCTGCAGAATTCTCAATTGTTATATACATAAAAAGGGTACTTAGGCGTTGGGCGTTTCTTCGACTTGGCTCGCCCTTTCGCTGAGGGCTCTCCACTCCCGATCTCGGTTCGACTGTAACCTCACTTCACTTTCTGATTCACGTCCGTAACTACGACCCGTACTTCGGATCTCCTTCTCTCGATTCGCAACTGATTCACTTCCGACTCCCACTCCTCCGAATCTCAAGCGTGACTCCCTCCTCCGAATCTCGATCGTAACTGATTCACTTCCGACTCACACTCCTCCGAATCTCAAGCGTGACTCGCTTCCTCCGAACCTCGATCCCAACTGCCTCCCTTGAAGCCGGCTGCCCCTCATATACTCTGCTCAACGGGGTGTGGGCTTTCGCGTGTACAGGGCAGCGCCCTTCAAGTTCGCTATTGGGTTAATCTTCTTCGTCTGTCTCGTCATTGGTTCCCGTGCCGATCTCTCTTCCTTGGTTGGACCGGCGCTTCGTCACTCTGGATCTCCTTCTCGGCCACGCCCCCGGCGGCTTCCTCAGTCTTTCCGTCTCCTCGCCATGTGCGGAGCTCGGTCTTATGCACAATTTTTCCTTTATAGCGGCTCCCGTGCCTACGCCAGCCATAACTACTCCGTTTTTGTATAGTTCAATTTCTTTTAAATTCTTTTATAATTAAATTTATAATTAAATTTATAATTAAATTTTATAATTAACTTTATAATTAAATTCTATAATTAATTTTTTTTTATATAATTAAATTTACAGTTAAATTTCTTTTAATTTCATTTCTTCTGGACCAACAATTACATAGAAAAAAAATCGTAAGTTAAACCGAAAGTAAAAAAAAACTAACAGGTATAGTCCTTACAAATCAATTTTTTTAACGCCTTAATAATATTACATAGGCAGTATTTGAAACAAAAGAATACGGTCCACTCCTTCCACATATTTGAGCAAATAATCTATTCTTATTAATTAAAAGCACTGAGTCAGTGTCTCATTAAATTCGTTTCTCTTTTGAGATCTAAAAGAAGGTTATTGATTTTAAAAATAATTAGGTATATTACGATTAGGTACAGCACACATAGGTAAGTTAGCATATTTTTCCTAAACCCAAAACGATTCAATATTCACATAGAATTTAATAAATAACACAGTCTCGCTTGTTACAAACTTATATCACTCTAACGAATAATTATAATTATTAAACATACAGTAGGTATAATTTTACTGTCTACAAAAATCATTACAGCACACATAGAATAAACCACATTTAACTTAATATAAAAAGACATCTCGAGGTGTTATCAATTTTGATTAAAACTAAATCATAACATTACGCAATTATTACAACTAAACAAAGTAGCCATTTTATTGACAATTTAATGTTACAAAAAAAACTATAGATATATATGTTTATTTTTCTTTAATTCAAAATTAATCCATCCCAGCATTTCACCAATTTGAATTCATTCATTGGCAATTCCATTTTACACGGTTTTCAGATAAAAAAATCTTTCAGCCTTTTGTAGATTAAAACCTTTCTCTTAATTATATCTTTTAAAATAAAAGCTTTTTGACGAGTCATTCAATAATAATTAATAATAAAATTTGCCACAATATTGTAGGTAGAGATATAGACATTATTTCAAACATTTTCTTTTTTTTTTTGAAAAAAGTTTTACATACAATAAAGATACAATAATAAAATAGCCTTACATTGGGGATTTATCTAAAATGGCAAAAAAGTTCCCGCGGGACATCTATTTTAATTTTGACGGTATTTAAAACGCAGCGTTCCTCAACATCCACATAATATGTATGCCTTATCTGATTTATTGCTTGTATTTAATAAAAGCCAAAATATGGCAAGGTGTATCATTACCAAAAGATTATACTTACATTTTTATTTTACATAGTTACAAGTTACATAGTCAATTATACACCTATATGTATTTTCACATTACAATAAATCTTGATAAGAAAAGAAAAAAATAGCTAATACGAATATTAATACAAAAGTAGTCCTGGTTCTACACAGTATATTTATATGATATTTTGTATTTATTTTATTAATTTATAGGTTTCCTACTTTCCTTTGACTTTGTTTCCTTTTTTTTCTTTTGTGTGTAAAATGATACATCAACTGACTTGACGTACCTCTGCGTGTACCTATCGTCGTTGCGTAATTAATTGCTTTTTTGGGATCGCGGCGTCATAATTACTCTCGCTCTTGCTTTCAATGTTAAATTTACGTATACATCATACATAATATATTATCGATATATAATACCGGGGCATAAAAGGGTTCGTTGAATTATTAAATTATTATAAATTATATATTCAAACGCCTAGGCGTAATCTTTTCTCTGTTCCCGCACAGCTGCTTGGTAACAGATGGGACTCTCTCCACATTCGAAAATATTATTATATCGCCGGTTCCAGAAAAAAACCTTTGTAAACCAATTTACTCGTAATTCTAAAATATTTTTCTGTGTCGGCAAACGTTTTATTGCACCTGCCGTCAGGAATTTTAAAATGTCCCCAAACATCCCGACCCATTCGTAACTGTTATTACCTATTGTTTCCTAAAAGGTCGTCTAAGCCGATGTACTGGCGGTCGCCAAGATCAAAGCAAATAAACCCTCTATCATGGCCCGTGTTTTATGATGCAGCCTGTTTGTCTCCCCGGGAAAGTTACCATTTACTGTTTTCCAACAGAGGACCGCAATTCTGACATCGCACGTGCGCCTATTCCTATTGTCAAAAGCGGTGCCGACAAGCTCTGCTGGTCATAAAACTATGTTAATCGTATTCTTCCTTGCACGTACCAACAAAATATTATCTCTGAAAACCCAATTTTAATTTATTTTAAAGTCAGTTCCCCGACTTATTTATTTCTATTATGGTGGCCGGGCAAATTCTGTATAGTGAAGCGACCATCTGTTAAAGTTATTATTGGAATGTGGATCCGCGTCACGTTTCGCCGTCGATTCTATGGGAATTAATCCTCCACGATAGTGATAACTATATCAACAGAATAAAGAAGGTAAGTACGATACAAATAAATAAATAAATAAACACACAAATACACACACTCACACAAACTCACTATTGGACATGTTTTTTCTTATTTTTTATCGATTGTATATATGTGTTTTCTTGTAATTGGCCCAAAACTCTGTACATCAATTATTGTTTTTTTTTCAAGATTGATTAATTATATGGCTGTAAGAAAACCAATAAATGAAAATAAATAAAATAAAAAAATACTTTTCCATCGATACTACTCATTATCAAGAGATAAGTATCGATAATTTTCATTCGATATCTGTCCCTAGATAAAAGTATAGAACAAAGTCTTCCAAATACCTGTGCACACTTTCATACTAATTGAGAATCAAATCAAAAAGGAGTTCACTTTTTGGGACAAGTTCTCTACTTTAGGGCAGTTCTCAATTCCAACCACATGCCAACTCAATTGATTCGCAAGGGTCAATTGTTGGCTTGCGAGCCAAAATAATTACTTATGTTATCCCTGGCAACTTCGTGATTAATATTCAATATCAACCTCAAGAAAATAGAAATTAATAAATATTTTATTTATAGATCTACTGAAAAAATATATTAACCAAATTTGAAAAATAATTAGGTAACGTTTTGCTACGTATTGGCCCATATAATACATAAGCTATAGAAATAAAGATTGATAATATATCACATACAAGTAAGCAGTTAAAGGAACAAGATACATAGATGAGATTTTTTTTGAGGAGAAAAGATGACTTCAATGAAAAACAAAAAATAAGTTAATACAAATATTGCTTTGGAGTTTTCAGATTGTGCACGCATAGGTACCTTTTATTTTACGGATATATTTACGCTTATTTTTAAATTTTAAAAAAAGCTTCTTCATCCATGGCACACAGACGCGTACTTTCAGTTAGAATGATTTTTACCGTAGAGTGTAATTGAAAAAAATGTTTGCATTTCAATTTTTTTTTTTATTTAGAACAAAATCATCATCATTGGGTACTTTTGGATCTACAACCCCTGGTGGGTCTTGGCTTCTTAGAGAATCTTCCTCCATTCATCTGGGTTTAGTGCCAGCTCTCTCCAGTTCAGTTCCAAGGCAGAAATTTCCTTGAGGACGTAGTCGGTCCATCTTAATTTTGGCCTTCTTAAGCTCCTTCGCCCTATCGGTCTTGAGTTCAGCAGGGACTTTGGTGCTTCATGCTCGGTCATTCTCTCCACATGACCCAGCCACCGGTCTCCCCAGTTTTATAAATTTTGTGACGTTTAGCTCCTTAAACAGAGTGCAGAGGTCACAGCCAGAACAGCCCCGGCATGTTCGATCTTTTGTTCGAGGACGAAATATGTGACCTATTGTTCAAAAAAATAACATTGCGACGGACGATCGCCCTTAGGATAGCCCGCCATAAAACATACGAAACAATGAATTAGAAAGTTAGGGTTGCCGAGGGCGTTGGGCATCGCCGAAGACATTAAGAGTGCACGGCCTTTTGTTAGGATGGACAATACGTTCGCAACCTTTTGTTCTTAAGTAACATCTTGGAAGGGTAAAAAACGGTAAACCTTTTCTTGCAGCGGGACGTATATCTCTAACCCCGATTAAACAATAGAAAGAACATCTTGGCCAAATGCGAACACATGGGACAACGGTTTAGAAAGCTGCGTTTGTTAGAGAAGTCGCCATTGTTTTGGGAAAGACATTTTTTTAGAAAAACAAGATAATAATTCCGAAAGTCGTCGCAGTAAACTTACTATTGTCCTCGACAGACAATAGAGATGTTTTAGAAAGCGCTGACATACCGATCCACCACATGGCGACACTATCCGCGAGATGTAGGATCGTATAAATTATATTATTATTATAAGGGCGCGAGGATCCCGCAACGCACGACCAGGCGGTCATTATCAATAAAGATAACAGGGGTCAATCAATTAAGAAGGTAGAGGCCGAATTAGAAATTGAGGCAAAGTGGTGAATCATAATATCAATGTAATATGTACCTAATTAATGAGCAACTGATATGTTTAATTTAAGTAAGGTAATGATAGTTTAGATAACCCAGGCCACCTCTGCAGGTGGATGTTACTCGTTTTATATGTAGTTTTCTCATTTATTCTGTATTCTATTGTTAAGTACCGAAATGAACGGGACATTGCAATTTGAAATAATAACGAGATCATCCCGAATTAATCTAACTTGTAGCAAATAATAAAAAATGTATTGATCGTAACAAAAGGAAAAAAAAACTTGATTGTATTATTGCCGACGATGTTTGATATTGATGTAATATATAATATATAACGTAATAGAATATTATCTCGTGAAAAGATGTAACACGGTTGAAGAGATATAAGATTCCGACTTTTTAGTCTTTTGAAATCTGTCTGCAGAATGAATTTTAGCACACGGGGTTGAAACAAAATAGTTTAATTAATTGCAAATAAGTAAATGCCGTGTTGGAATAAACATTATTATTACTTTAGATCGAGGCTTTCATGTCTTATGTTTTCATATATTACATACACCTAGTTGAATAATGTTAATTTGTGAGTTTTAATTATTTTTAAGAATAATGTTAATTTGTCATTAGTTATTCAAGCTCCCAATATTGTGTTTTTTTTTTATACAAATTTGTAGGTTGTAGGTATATAACCTATCTGTAAACATGCAATTATTGTTTTGATTACTCGTTTAAGCAATATGATTTGTCGGTCTGTTTTAAAATAGTTGTTTTAATCTAGTAATAATAAAGCTTTTGAGCTTTATTATTATTTATTTGTAATTAATTTCACTCTTTACGATACACCATTCACTTTGGTATTTGTCCGCTTTAAAAAAAGAAAAACATAACGAAAATTATGAAGTTAGTTAATTGTAGTAGGGACTTCCGCTACTGGTAGTGTTTCAAAATAATTCTTGTTTGGAAAATTTTCAATTGTCTGCCTGGTGGAATGTGGCTTATATAATTTTTTTTAGTGTTCTCTATTTTTATTCTTTTCTTATATTCTTATACCAGGGGTGGAAGAAAGCTGATTTGATAAGATAATGATTAGTATAATGAAAGTCCTAAAAAAAATGTTTTGCATTCAATCCAGCTTACATATTGAAGTAAGAATTTTCATTATTTAGGTGTAAATAATGTTACATTAATTAATTTACGCCAAGTTTTCTTAATTTTTCTTCTAGTAATAAGGTTAAACATAATTTCTTGAAAAAAAGAATGTCTATCGAATTTGATTATGTTAGTATATGTAAGCATTCCTTTTGGGCAAGTGGCAAAGAAATTACAAAGATGTATACAGAACATTAACATTAGGGGACCCGCTTGAAGCATGTATCCCATGTAAATAAGTTTTTATGTTAATTGATTCACTAAGAAATGCCACGATGTCTGTATAATTTTAGCCCTTTGTTTTGTATCTCTATGTCACATATTGACAATTACGTTCGGTCCAACTAAAAAGTATGATAGCTTGTTTTATTTAAGCTAGAATTAAAAGATAAAACTAAGTATCA
Organism: Agrypnia vestita; assembly: GCA_016648135.1. Taxonomy (NCBI): domain Eukaryota; kingdom Metazoa; phylum Arthropoda; class Insecta; order Trichoptera; family Phryganeidae; genus Agrypnia; species Agrypnia vestita. The sequence continues at coordinate 5,103 of JADDOH010013248.1, read as the reverse complement.
AGTACATGTTGTCATTGTTAAAGAAAAAAAAATTAAAAAGAAAAAGAAAGGAAGAGAATATGTGGAGTGGTAAATTTTAAATACCGTCCGGTTTATCATAAAAAAAAAGAAATAATAATGATTTTGTGGAGGCATCGAAGATAATCAATGTAAATGATAAGGATTGACCTGTAATGATGTAATGTATAAATAACGTTAAATCAATGTTAATGATAAGGATTGACCTGTAATGATGTAATGTATAAATAACGTTAAATATTGGGAGGCCTACTGTAAGAATCAAACTGACACTTAATAATAAGATTGATATTGTAATGCATACTTAAGGAATTTTACTATGATCTAATGAAACCCTACGTTCAATCCCATGTAATTAGTCAATAATGGTAGAAATAACTGGTTGATAAAAGTATGTCTATCTGGCGTGTCGATTTAATTAAGTATGTATATGTAAGCAGTTTTGTTTTTTGGGTAATAAGTGTTGATGCGAATTTGTGTTTTCAATTTTCCGCCTTTGCCAATTTGTACTGTAATATTTTCCTTAAGTTTAATTCATTTTGCAATGTTTTTTTTGGTGACGGGATAGGGATATGAACAGTGAACAAAGTGTTCGTGAAATGACAAAGTGTTTAGGCCTACATACCAGAAAAGCATCGAGATTAGCCGCAAACTGGGAGAACAATAGGGGGCGGAACGGAGGCAACATTGGGTTCAGTAACCAATAGCGTCAATCGGGACCTAGGAGGGATCGAGAGAGACGAATGAACGACGGAGGCGGACATCAAAGGAGCCAATCGGCGAAAGACCAACTGGAGGCTTCCCCTCGAGTCCCCGCGACCACACCCTGGGTCGCCGGGGAGAGAATATAAGGCGAAGCCAGCCGCCAAGAAGGCAGTTGAGTCGAGTCGAGTTGAGTAGAGTGGAGTCGAGTTGAGTTGAGTGTGGAGGAGAAACTAGAGATTCTAGCGGTGCCCGTAAAAACAGCATCGCCGATCACTCTAGTAACTCCTGGAGGAGCGAGAGTCGAACGGTAACAACCGCTATTCGCTACCGAGTGCTGTGACGCACCGCCGCAAACGCCTAAGTATCAGTGCCGCCGCGACGCCGCAGTGTACCACCGCGACGGAGAACCGACGCTCTGCCGACGACCGCACGAGTACCCCGACGACGCCAGAAGCCGTAGAAGAAGCCGTAGAAGAAGCCTGCATCCACAGAGGGGGACCAGCAGAAGCCGCCGCCGACCGAAAGAAGCGGCACGAAGAAGACATCCTTCACGTTCTCCGCAAACAGGTTTACCAGCTTAAAGACTTTTCTCCCGCTCGCCTAGTGCTACCAAAAAGGCTTCCCGTCACCACCCATTTTGACTTTAAGATAAGACTCTGTATGTGCTTTGTTTTTTTTGTTGTTTAATAGTTTGTTTCCCTCTCTAGATTAAGATTAATTTAAATTGTAAACCGACTACCACTTTGCCTCGCTTTAGGTAGATCATTTGCTACTTTACCCAATATAGAAACTTGTAAAAATTGTTTCGATTTTATTATTTTTATATCCCTTCACCCGCCTCGAGATATCAGTGTCCTAGTCAGTCACTTGACGTTTTGATTGTACCTAGGGGAGGGCGTAACCGCCGGCATACGTAGATCTGAGATCTCCCGGCCGGTTTACCACACCGTGATTTTATATCACCTCAGACCCTACCCCCCCTACTACCGGTAGATCAGAGTAATTATTTTATGACATATTTCTATGATTTAGGTATACGCTAAGCATTTCCGGTTAACCATATAGACAACAAAAAGTGTATTATCTATGGGTAAGCTAGGCTTGTTCCATTGTTCTCTATGGGCTAAGCGTAATTCTTTGAATTCTTTATTCTGCAATTTCTCTGTGAGGGTGTCGTATTTGAGTTGATTTGAATCGAGAGACGAGAAAGCCGCCGAGTGCCGCAAGAAGAAATATAAGTTTCCAACGATTATTTTTAAACACCAAAACAGGTAATATTTTAGTTATAAACTCCAATGCACACATAAAGCACAAGTTTGCTTATTGCACGGATAGGTCGTTACATCCGGTCTGTGAACGCCATTTTTGTAATAACTCTTCCACGGGAGTTTTTCCAGATAGCAGTTTCCTCCAGTTTGTATTTGAAAGTTAATCCTAATGTAATATTTTGTGCTACGTTGTTAACTTATTATTTTATTGTATGTCTATTATGTATTTGCTATGTTATTGAATCGGTCCGCACAGTATTTGATTTTACATGTTGAAGTTTTGTTACTAACAACAGGTTTCGTAGAAAACAATTTTGGTTGTCGCCGATAGTTTAAAAACAAAAGCAATTTGTTTTCGTAGTTTTAGATTTATTTTACCAGTGCCATCGCCCGTACATTGTACCAGCCAAACTGCCAACTTATCTATTTACCTAGTGATTGTATGGTTTTGTAATCTGTGTTCATGACTAGCAAAATCATCAGTACGCCATAAAATCATATTTCACGGTGAATTATTGAAATAAATTTATATGACGATGCAATTGCAATGACGCTAAACTTTCGAGGAAGTAGAAATTGATTTAGATGTTATAGAGATTTATTAGATTATAGTTAAAATGCACTAGGATGAAAGTAATTTAAAACATACGTTTTTATTGTGTCTAGCGGAAATCACTTAACATTTTACCATAGGAACCGAAATATTTTTTATGTTAAAAGAAATAACAAATGAGCATATGGTTTTCAATTTCTTTGTAGTTAGGGTGGTTTCGCCAGTCCTCTGGCCACTGTCGGTAGTCAGCCACTAATTACTTCAACTTGAATAAACTTGACTGTAATAATAATTCAATAATATTTTTGAATGCTAGAAGTCATCCACTATTCCGCGAAAGAAACGCAAAACTGCACCATCGTGCATTTATTTTAGGTATCATTTAAGTAGTCACGAAAAAATGACAGTGGTTATGGACTATCAATTTTGATTCTGTTTTTTTTCAGAAACATCGTTAAAAAAATTTCAAACTGTAAGTAGAAATTCAATTAATTTGTTTGTACTATATAAGTAGCATTTATCGGCAAAAACATTAACTACATTCACAAGTTAAAATGATGAAACAGACATTTTTAATATTTTATGCTGAAATACGTGCGGCGAGTTACTGTTACAATTTTTTTTTTTTTTACAAAACCCAGTGGTCGGCCAAGGCGGCTGAATACTAGCGGAGTATAATGCTTTTATTTTTGTCTCTCGCGCTCATAATGATACAAAATTTACTAAGATTTTATGTGTTATGTTAGTGAAAATAGCACTACTATCTAATAGCTAGTGGTCGGCCGCTAGTTACCACACTAATAATATTTTTTTTTTTTTAAACTTACAAGTGTGGGGCAGACAACTGGTTGACGTGTTAAAATTCATGTACCATTGGTCGGCCATGCAGCGTCTTAGGCCGGTTTTGGTAGATGAATTTTATCTTTGATCATCTTAATGTTAACTAAATATGCAGATTATTAATTTTTTATCAATGACGATTAAAAGTAAAAGAAGTTTTTCATCAGTATATTGAAGATAGCCTTCAAAAAGCCCTCCAAGCAGTAAGAGAAGGAAAAAATATGCACAGCTTGTCGAAAATTGTCTGGAATTTGGTATTCCTAGGGCAAAATTGCAGGACCGCTTCAAGGAAAAGGTATTGGAAAAACCGCGTCAAATGGAACCAAATCACTTTATATCGTTATCCGATTAAAAGAAAATTGTTGAATAGTTAAGAGCATTGGCAAAATGTTATTCCCCTCTTAAAAAACAAGAATTTCCGACTACTGTGCAGCAAATTGTGAATGCAGAAAAAATAAAAATACCTTTCAAAGAAGAAAAAAAGGGAGAAAGATGGTATTTATTATTCTTACGTTGGCTAAAATTGCAGAAAGCATTATTAGCGCGTGCTAAGATTACACAGGAATATATAATAAGTTGGTTTAAGGACTTGAAAACCAATCTAATAGAAAACAATGATGAAAATGTATTAGAAGACCTTAGTCGGATTATTAATGGAGATGAAAGCGGCTTTAACATATGACCAAAATGCCCAATTCTAGTTTGGTATGTGATTATTAGTGCATTTTATTCGTACCTATGAACAAATTGAGACGATTTGTCGAAAAGCTTGAAAGGATTTAAGTATGAATTCAAAAAAAATTGCCTGTATGGTGTAAATTCAAATGGATTTCTGACAGCCCTGTAGCTAAAATCTGATAGCTGACTACTGACGTATAGGTGGCCGACTACTGGCAAAACAGTCGTTTTTCATAAAAAAATATATTTTAATTATTATAGTTAGCTAATTTTTAAAAGGTAAAAACATAAAAAATGAATTCGTTGTTCTTTAATACATATGTGTTTTTCTAAACCACCTTTCCAAAATGAATTCGCAATTATTTTCCAAAGATGACTTTTTAATAAAATGGCTGGTACTAGCACTATCTCACCCTATATGCGGACCGTTTTTAAATATTTATAATATGAAATACGTTCTTCCTTTCCACACTTATAATGTGAGCTGTCATAAAGAAAAATATCAAGTATAGCTTGACCAATGTAAATTGGCATGCGGTGACTTTGGAACTAAGACCCGCCCCGCATGCACCTGGCGGTAATCCATCGCCCTGTCATTCAGTTCAATCATGTATTTGCGCGTGAGCTGTGACATCTTGATTTCCAATATGCACTGAATTATTATGTCCAAAACAGTCTTGGGTGGTGCAAGAAAGATTGCCCATGAAGTATTAAAGTTTTGCGAAGCAAAAAAAGCAAATAATTGACCAATATTACTGTTTGACAGGACTCTAGATAGAAACCATTACTGGTTTGTTTCTTAAGTGTGGCCCGACCAAATTTCTATTAAAGGCTCCGACACCGGTCACCGGACAATCTGTATATTATGTATTGTGTAATAAATTTACACCCTGGCAACTTCTGTTTCGCGACAGGGACGCCCTCCCTCGCACGCCAATTTATACTGGTGGCACTCTAATGTATGCTGTAAACAATGATAAAACAAATTTTATCTATGCAATGGTTAGGTAAAAAAAATTATACTTCAAGGTGTTAAGATAC
>JADDOH010013247.1:0-41088 GCA_016648135.1 Agrypnia vestita | reverse complement strand
TTAAAAATTCATTATATTGTATCCTACATCGTAGATAATTTTTAATTGTTATTAGAAAGATGAGTGAAAAATTTTAATAAAATCGACTCGATAGTTTTTGAGATATCAGAGCCTGAAAAGGAGAGCTTCGAAAAAACTCAAAAAAATAATGTAATTCGTTCGAAAATTCATCTACCACGATAGCTTCAAAATGCTAACCCAATCAATTTCTGGAATTTTTGAAAGAGTGGTGGCAAATTATTGCTAGAATTTCAATCTATAAGATAAAGCAATAATTTTTTTTTTGAAAATGTCGAGGTATATTATTACCCTTTGATGCAAGGTTGAGATATGTACCGAAGTTACATTGTCAAATTTTATACAATTTGATTAATCATAATGTTTCAAGAAAGCAAGTGGTGGTACTTGTCAGTCACCGCCTGGATAACTCTAGGAACGAAAATAGGTACACCTAATTTGACGGCGGCTGTATTAGAACCAAGGGATTAACATTACGGATAATTTTCGGGACAGGAGCGTTGCATTTACGTCACCGCCATGCATTTTAGGCGATCATAAACCTCAGTGATGCTTACCTTGGACATAACGTACGAGTGACAGCGAGGAATATAACGATGGCTTGAAACATACAAACAGTGACCTTTCCACTAAGGCACGCATTACCGGTTTCATCAATGAACTATATTTAACGGCAAAACCGGTAAAATAGATAAACCGACGTAAATTTCACAAATCACCATCACGTCTGGTGCCAAAATGTTCGCCTTGTTTAATAAAATTTCTAGGAGCTTGTATTTACAAGCTCCTAGAAATAGTATTTACTACTTATTTACTACTAATTAGTATTTACTACTCTTGAAAAATATAATGCCTTAGTAAATAAGTAGCGCTTTATTATAAAATTATAGATATCTCATTACCAAAATAATATCAAAATATCAACTTTTCGACAAGAGATAGCGGTACTAAAAACACAACTCGCATATGAAACAAGGTGTGCAAGTTAAACAAACAAAGTAGAGGCTCGATTATCCGGACCTCAGTTATACGGATACGCGATTATCTGGATTATCAACCGCGATCAATTAACTTTGTGGGTAGTTTAATCCGTGCGTGAACTAGTGATGTAACGAATGTCAGTTTTTAAACATTCGCGAATGCGAATGCGAATATCTGCTACCGACATTATTAATTTGGCGCCAATTGTGTATGGCTTAGCGGCTCGGTTTCGCTCGAGGCGCGTTCCGTTTGCATCTTGTTCCGAGAATATATATTTTTCGAGAAAAATTCATTCGTTTCAATACAAGTAAAATAAAATGGTAAAAACCCTGAAAAAATTCCAGTTGGAATTCGAAGGTTTTTATTATTTTATTTGACTTGTATTAAAGGAAATGAATTTTTCGTATTCGATATAAGTTACTGTAATGATAGTCCAACGTTTTACAAAAAATAAGTAAGAAATATTGGAAAAAAAAAATGCAAACTTTGTTGCCGCATATCTCCATAACTATTGGTATTAGCTCATGATAGCTTGAACATTTTCGACTCATAATCAAGGCAAGATTATAGTCCTGCGAGGTTATTAATGTTTTACAAATAACCCTGTATATTGTGTAAAATTATTATTTATATTTCTAATTTCATCGAATTACTGTTATTGTTTTACTGCCTCCTTTAATTCTACATTTATATTGTTCTTGATTATGTTTCTAAATAATTTATGTTCACATTTGAATTTTTTTATATATTATTTCTATTGTCTATTGTTTATCAACTTTGTACAAATTATAAAGTAAAAGGGTTTAGAGTCATATGTATATGTAAATAAATAAACAAACAAAACGTATTTTAACAGACTTTTAAAAAAAAAATCGTTTCAAACTCTCAAGTAAAAACATCTTCTTGTAATAAAGTAGGACTTATTTTACCAAGTCATTGCATTTTTAAAAGTATTTTGTTTGACCTTTTCATAATTATTTTAAAATTAAAATGGTCGTAGTAATATTTTAAACAACCATGATGTGTAACTAAGAAATTTACGTTGGTCATGTCTATATATTTAGGTGGTCTGTGTGCGGCAACTATTATCTCATAATAAAAGTTATCACTTTCTTAACTTGTATATTAAACCCATAAACAATCACTGATACCTACCGTATAGCGTACGTTAACCTTTTAACAGAGTAGTATTTTAATGCCAAGTATCTAGAATATGCATCCCAGATGTGATGTCCCTTATATTAGATAAGACTGTAACGCGCTTTTAGAGGTCAGTTATTATATAATGTTGACAATACAATTCATGAGTTGCTTTGTATTAACTAAGTATTATCGTGTCCCAAATCGCACGACTCACAGATATTTAAAAAAAACATGTGTTGTACTGTATACCTTACGCTCTCTGTCCAGCCATATTCCAACTCAAGATATACAACACAAATTAGAATTGTAATGAGACATCTCCGTCAACGTATTGTAATGAGATGCTAAAAAGAATTTACGCACTGTCCAGATAACACTATCGAAGGATCGATAACGGCCTATAACAATCTAGGGTGATCCAGGGAGGGAAACGTCTATAAGCGTCTAGAAACGCCTGGTGCAACCGAGAAGCCATGAGGACCTAGTGTTTAGGAGAAGGTTCTTAAACACTAGAATAATCAAGAAAGTACGAAAATATCTATAAAAAATATTAAAAATAAAAACTTAATATTGAAAAGATCTAAACTAACCTAACCAAACCTGACAAACCTAACCTAATCAAACCTAACTTATCAAATCTAAGTAACCTACATTAACCAAACCTAACAATCTCACCTAACCAAATCTTAATCTAACTAACCTAACATAACCTTACCAAACCTATCCCTAACCAACCTAACTTAATCAAACCTAAATAAACATAAAATATTTAAAAAAAATTATTTGATTCAAATGTAATAATTTTCAAAAAATTTGCAACCGAATTAATTTGATTTCATTTTTGATTTCAAGGCACTCAACTACACCAGGATACTTAAAAAAATCGGAGTGAGGCCAAATAGTAAAGTTTCGCCCTTGAAATTTTTATTATTTAATCATTCTTTAACGACAATATTTTTTATAAAAAAATGAAATGATATTTCCATTTAGTGTAATGCTAATAATTCGGAAGAATCTCATTACACATATACCTAAAGGATACTGCTAAAAAATTCCAAATCATAAAAATAGATATCTCATTTGTGACATATGTGGTCATTTAAGGGGAATGAAAAAGCTTTGGATGCCACTAAGGATTATTACAGCACATATACGGAACATGTCGTAAAATTTGAATATATACAACTTCAACATTTTAATACACCTATTGTAATGTGATTATAAGACAGATAAATATTTAATTACATTTTTTCCAGAATATTCGTTTACTTACGTGCTTCAATATACTGACTCCACGCGCCTGGACAGTAATACACGTCAAACTTACGTCTTTGACACTTTTAGAGACGTGTTCGAAAATTCACAACACTCGTGGATTTTTCATTTAAAAAATACACTCAGCCATTATTTTTCAACAAATTCTAAATTTCAAAAATAAATATATTCAAATTTCATTCATTCACGTATTTCTTTGCATGAATGTATGGTATATGCCTTGTGTTTTTAAAAATACAGTAATCTCCCGCACTTGTGACATTCTCCTGTTCCATACACAAGTTCACACTTTCATGGGACGTGTAAAATATTAAGTAAACTTAAATAATAAAAAAATAAAAATGAAAGCACTAATTGTACTCACTCGATTTTTAAAAGTCATAAATTATGATAAATAAATAAGTAGATATTGTTTTTTTTTATATTTTCCGAGATAGTGGTAACTTGCAGATTAGTAATAATCTTTAGATATAGCAAAAAATACTTGAAATTATTTTATTATTGTTAAAAATATACTGGTGGATGTGTACAATACATATTTCAAATTTTCAATGAATTCTAAATATTTTGACTTGTTTTTGTATTTAACCGTTTATTTTCATCGATGATATGAAGACAGTGACCATCCAAAATTGACTAATTCATACAATATTAAATATTTACGTGTTTAATCATGTTTACACATTTAAATGTAATTTTTAAGAACCTTACATTTAATCATGAGGTAAACACATATTTATGCATAAGCTAAGACAAGCACATCCTTAAGATTTCAAAATACCATAATGCAACGCCAAAAAATATCAGAAAAGTTATGTGTACCTATATATTTAGAAAAAAGGAATTTCAGTAGCCTCCCTTCAGAAATTAAAAGGATAACTGAGACTAAAGAAATAAAAAAGAAATTCAATCAACACTACAAAAAACATAAATTAACAATAAATACTTTTAAATACATGTATCCAAAATATTTAATTATATAAAAAGTGTAATTTCCTCTCCTAACATATTTTGGAAAAAAGGAAAAAAAAGGTATCTCTGAAAATTCCTTTCACAATTATTATCATATCATTCAGCTTATAATTAATATTCTGTTAGGTGTATGCATGTGATTTAGTTTATAATATTACCTATAACTCATGCTTCAATATTATGATTGCACGCCCCTGTTCAGCCTCAAAATGAATATGTTTCGAAGATTTATATAATTTCTAGTGTTCCTTGATCAACAATAACAAACATCTTTCCTTTGGATACAAATATTTGTAAGTAACGGCACGTTCTATGATTAACTTTAATTAAAAACAATCCTTTACAATGTGTCAAATAACTACTCACCAATAGCTGAAGAAGTTGGCCAAATCATAGCAATCGAAAGGTCTTCTTACTTGCGGTGGTTCTTCCGCTATTCCGCTGTCAACGTCTTCTTCTCCGTCAGAACTTCCGGAGCTGTCATCGTGATCGTGGTCGTCTTCCAAATCTTCTCGTCCAGGGCTTCTAGAAGAGTCGCTTCCTTCGTATCTGCTGTCCTGGATCTGCTCTCGAATTTCCATTTCATCTTCTTTCTTCAATTCTTTTTCTGAAACTTTATTTTCCTGTTCAACGAGCTCTTCTAAATCTTTTGTAGTACTAACTATCGTAGTACTTTTTATATTTCTTTCCTCTTCGTTAAGCTCTTCTAAATCGTTTGTAACCACTGTACTATTCGTTCTGTTTCTTTCCTCTTCCATCAAACTCAGTTTATCGTCGCTTGAAGGAGTTTCACTAACATTGTTTTGAATACTATTTTGATTGTGTACCTGGTCCATTTCTTCTGTCGTGGTATCCATTTTTAATAAGCTTTATTCCGTTTATAATAATTTATAATTAAATTACGTCAGTACTGAAAAATGTAGTCTCTGAATTACATTACTCAATATTTAACGTGTAAGAACAGTTGACAACTCAATATTGAAAAAAATAGTCCATAGATGTAATAATTGCAGGTAACCAGAATAATAACTACGTATGATGGCAATATTATTATCACTTTCATTAATATCACTTCACTTTTTTATATTTATATATTTGAACGACTTTTAAATATATTATTTTATTGATTAAAATAATATTAAAGTTCACATATTTCTTAAGAAAAATGTTCACGTAAATAATTCGACACTTGGAAAAGAGACTTATTTTCTTATAACGATTTGATTAATTAAACACACTTTTTTCAATAGTTTTCAAGTACTTTTTAACACAAATAATCAGTTCATATTGATATATTTTGTACGCAACGATCACTTGTTCATATTTAAGAATACTTTGCGGTTAAAATCTGGAATATTCCACGACACATTCGACTGTTTCTCCACTGAGAACGTTCGTGTTTGTCACGGCAGTTATTTAGCACTTTTTTCGTTCGTTTTAGCACTCATTTGATGCCTTTTTGTTTTTATTTTCCTGGCCCCAGCAAAGAGCGAAGTGTCGCTGTTCCGTCTGGTGCAAGATGCGCTTTGGACAGTTCCTTTGGTCCCAGCTAAAGTATTCTGTTCTATTCCTGGCTCTAGCAAGAGCACTGCACCTAGGCGCATCTGATTCTGTGTGCTAGCAAATGTTAGGAGAGTTTGATAACTCTGCGGAGAGACGCGGCTATTAATGCATTCGAGTGCATTATTACATAACATTTCTTTACGAATGTGCCGATTGATTTTTAATGTCATATTTTTAATGCAACTTCAATACGGGCTCAAGATTATAGAACGGTGTCGCTCGCGCTATGTGTTATTCGGATAATATTTAATAAAATAATAGTATATTTAACAAGTCCTAGGATATATAAAATACACTTCAGGTCATTAATGTATTATTAGTCATATATACAGGGTGTCTCACAGCTAGAAGCAAAAACTTAGCAGGTGGATTCCTAACTTGATAATGAGTGAAAAATGTTGAAGCGACCATGACCTTATATCAATAGTTATGGAGATATTTAATATCAAAATTTGGATTTTTTTTCAATATATCTGCCTTATTTTTTGTAAAAAGTTGAACTATCATTACGGTAACTTATATGGATTATGAAAAATTCATTCGTTTTAATACAAGTCGAATAAAATGATAAAAACCTTGCGAAAATTTGAATAGAATTTTAAACTTATATAATATATTAAATTAAACTTTCATTAAGAAAATAAATAGACTAGTCATATCCATTCCCGTGGAGCTCCTCCACCGTGACTGCGATATAACTTTCCCGGTGCACGTTTGTCTGAGACAGAAACGAAGATTATGTACTTAATTAGGAATGAAAATAGAAATATATTATGTAGTCTTTCGTAAATGATTGCACATCGACTTGATATCAATGACAATGCATTCTTCCATACATTTGGGGTCACACATACACACACGCCCACAAAAAAATGCAAATTTATCTCAGATGTTTGGGCTAGTGCCTACTTTCTGGTACTATTCTAAAATTATTGAAATGATTGACACATTAGAATTTATCTCCTTATTACTCCTTTTATATTAACTCGTGGCGTTTGCTTGCTTGCTTGCCTGCTTGCCGTCGAAAAATTTTTGGATCGATTTTTGACCCTTTACACGTGATCCAATCGAGCTGAAACTTTTCAAGCAGACTGGTGGCGACGATCAAGAAGATCTATCAAATTTTCGTTAAAAAATAATAATAATTATAGTAAAATTTTGGATTTTTAGAAATTTTAATGTTTTTTTCAAATTGGAATCATTACAAAAGTTTGATTACTACCAACGGCGCCGACGGCCCGATAACGTCACGGAATACCACGGTACTTCACTACGAATTTCGAAAATTTATGACAATTGGTTCACAGATGACAGCACACTTCGGTTTTTTGGGAAGAAATCAAATAATAAAGAGATATTTTTAGAGATTTTTGACATAGATATTTGTCTAGACATGTTTCATTTTCAGTCGATCAATTATTACATGATGGTAAACTTAATTTACAAAGAAAGGGAGTAAAATAAAAACTGTGTTTTTATGGGTTAGTTTTTTTTTAATATACAAAAGAAAATCTGGTTGTTATTCTGTAAAATGATTTTGTTTATTGTAAATTGTCGTATCAAAATATCAGTGATAATTAATACAAATACTGAAGAAAAGATTTATATGATTATCTTAAATTTAATTTATTACCAATGTGATGCGAATGAATCTCTTAGTCAAGAAAACAAAATAAAATAAAATAAAAACCGAGAATTCGTGTATAAAGGATTTATAATGAGAACTATGTTTTTAAGGATTATTTTTTTATAAAACCTAACTTGTTTAAAATTTCATAGAAGTATATTCTAAAATTGTAACCTCACAGTAGAATAATATGCGTTCATTAAACCAATTCAATTTATTTACATTATTAATTAATTTGATATCTACATTATAATTGAAATTATACATATATATACAAGTTATCACATAATTCTCTTCTTCATTCTCGTATCTTTAGGAGAGGATCTTAGGATTCAAATTTGATCATTATCGATTACTATGAAACTTGGGTATATTTTATAAAACGAATGACTCATTGGGGAACTTAACCTGATGTGGTTTATACATAAATCTCTTTATCTAACTCCATGTTGGACCGAATTAATGTATATATTTTTTGTTTTTAACCAAAATGCACCATTTGTTTGAAGTAATTACAAATGAAATTTAAAAAGAAGATTTATTGTCGATCACAATAAATTGAATCATTTTGAATTTTGTACATTTTCATTCTTAAAATTATTTTCCATGTTGGATATTGAACAGCATCACAATTCTATAAACATTTGTATATATCCCTCCGTAAATCCGCGCATCCGTGAACCACATATTATAGAAGATGACATCGAGTCTGTCACAATAATTTTAAGTAATTGTAAGTATTTACTTGCATATTTATTGGCTTTGAACATTCATTGACAGAAGAAAAAAGTGTAAAGTTGATAAACAGTAACACTACCATTTATTTTTTTAATAGTGAGGCTTTAAATATCAAAATTTCTACTATTTTCAAAGCTATACGCCTGAGCTATAATATTTGGACTAACTTGGAACGAGGCTCGAATCCCCCTCGATCAACAAACTACTCATTCAATTCCTCATTTAAATAACAAAATGAGTTTGCAGTTAGTTTTAGATTTAAAAAACTGAATGAAGATTATATAAACTCATTTTCAGAATATTTTTGAAATTTAATTCATGTCATTTCAAATAGTGATAAGACTAAAAATGTATAATTTATAAAACACTTGTATTAACTACTAATTTATTGAATTATCAACATGTTTCAGAGTCAATAGTTCCTTCATTAGGAAAAACATACATGGTCATTATTGAAATTCGTTGATTAACAAGCCCCACCTCCTCTACCAACTATTTTCCTTAACATCCTTCCATTAATCAATATTTTAACTTTAGTATAAAATTCATCCAGTTGAATAAATTATTGTCGAAACATGTAAATTTTGTATCTGATAATAATGTGTAAACACGTTATTTGACTTTAATTAATTGTGTTTTCTGTCTTGTACAGTTCGTTATTAGAGTTATGATATTTTTTAACGAGGTAGTTAATAATGTTTTCAATATTTCTGCATTATGAACCCAAAAATGAAAGTTTCGAATTGTCATAGTCTTGGATTAGGGGTGCGATATGAAGAAAAAATATGTTCAATTTGCAATGCAATCGCAATTCGGTTAAATTAAGAAAATAATCCGCTGCTCGTAAAACTCGGAAGGAAGGTGACGGTCTTCCTGAAGTCGTTGACCTCGCAGCAAAGGGAAAAGCCCAAGCCAATATTGGTCGGTTTCCACTTGATCCAGCTGTACGCGGCGACTCCATTGCAGACGTCAGTGCAGAAAGCCAATTTTTTGGCTTCTGCTTCTGTCACATGGGGATTGTTGAGGCCGAGGAAGGCGATGGCTTTGTTGGTCGATGGCTCGTGCACAACCTGCAAATTGAATAAAAAAAATTTCAATAATTGCATGATATTCGTAGATTTCTCTATTTGCCATGCAATTTATGTGAAAGCGATCTTCTGTTTGATGCTTTTAAAATTAATAGTAGTATGCCTGTTATTCATTATGGCCGTTCTGTATTTTGTGACATATTCATGAACTTAATTACGCAAATGGTTATTTGGTACGAATAGGCCAAAATTCTCTCGTAATTTCGAAGAGCCAATCACGTTTCTTACTATTTTGACACCCAATGTCACTAGGCCTTCCTATATTCGCGATTCGAGGCTACTGTTATTGCATTATTTAAGCAGTTCTTCGGAGTGCATGAATTATATTAATATGATTGTTATTATAAGGTTCCAATGAAAAAAATTAAAAATATAGTAATGGTGTGGTCGTTACAAGATTGCAAGAAGAAATTAAAATAAAGTAACGATGTGATCATTCCAAGGTTACAAGGAATGTAAAAATGAGATATTAATATGGTTGTTGCATGGAAATAAGAAATAAAAATAAGGTTATTATTGGGCAAGGTTACAAGGAATGAAAAAATTAAAATATGATTTTATGATCGTTATAAGGTTGCGCGGAAAAGGGAATAAACCTGTACTTGTATACTTGCGTTTATTCAGGTTTTCTCTAATCGTTTAGGCATCAGTGACTGGAAGTTGGACGCCCAGTGCCTAGGTCTTACCTTGAAGATCCACATGGGTACAGGAATTTTCTTAGTGGAGGCACTCAGGTGGATATCCTTCAAAACCCCGGCGCTGTTTTTGAGCTGAAGAATCCCCCAGGTTCCGGTGTACACTCTCGTCCTGCTGCCTGCGTTGCCTATCCTTATTCGGAGTTCCTGAAATAATCAAACACAAATTATGTATTTTAAATAAATAAAAATGCGAGAGGGTCGTGTGCCCCCGGGCGCCAGACTAGGGGGAGGCCAAAACGAGATGTGGAATTTTTGAGGCAAAATAAAAATTAAATTCGCATATTTTTTTAATTTATTTATTTATCTTCATCTTGTTACACGACATAGGAGATGGAGCCGCTCATCTCACTAGGAAGAACCTGTGCCGAGATGAGCAGCTGAACAATATAGTGAGAACAAAAAATAATAAAGATATAAAACAAAATACTATATAACTATAAGATTAATTAATTAATATAAAATATATAAAAATAATATAAAATCATACTTTAAATTTTTCACATTTAAATTTATTACTCATTACCGATTTAATGTGTTCAAATATATTTTATTTTCCTCTATTTTAATTTTAATAGAGATGCAAACACAGCATACTTACATGTCGCATCAATATTCTAACTATTTTCAAAATAAGCTAAACGCTTGTGCTATGAAAATAGGACTAACTTGCTGGTGACCTGAAGTGGGGCTCGAACCACCAGACCACTAGGCGAGCGTCATGACCACTACACCACCAAGCTACTCTCTCGGTATTTTATCACCCTTAATTTAAGATATGTTTTATTTAATTTTTACAGATCACTTTGGGCCGATGCATCAACTTGGATTATAGAAACACTAACTCAACACTAATCATCACGAGACCTAAACTGATAAACTGACGTCACTGATGACGTTTTGGTTTTTCTCCATTTTATTATAGCTCATGAATTATAAAAAATAGAAGTGGTGTCCTTCGAAGATTAAATATTTCAAAACACCGGATGAGATTATATTAAGTGATTTTTATGGTCACAACGATAGGTTTTTTTCTAGATAAAAATATTGCTTCTGGAGATTAATTAAACCAAAATAATAATTTATATCTTTACACGATATGTTTTTATTTTCGTAACATCGAGATTGTTTCAACCGGTATGTCAACACCTGCATTTCTTTGATTATACAATATCTGTGCAAACATTATAATGCAATCTAAATTAATAATATTTTTGATTTAATTGATACATAATATTCCTTGATAAAACGCTAAAAATTGAAAAATGTTTTAATATCAGTATTGCCGTTTTTGAATAAATATCTTCGAGTAACACAAACAGCCATGGAAAGCTATACACATACAGGATTTTCATAATTAGTAGAAAAAACTTTGGGGGAGTATTCTCCATTCATTCAATTTTGAATAGAAAATATTATTTACGAGATAAGCGACATCAAAATTTGAAATCTTTTCAATATGTCAATCCAAATGTTCATATCAGTACAGAGGTAACAATTGTTAGGTAACAAAGTAAAAGGTAACAATTGTTAGGTAAAAAACAAAAGGTAACAAAGTGTGTCTAAATTTTTTAGGCACCTTGTATATTGAGAATTAGCAAAAATCAGGTGTGCTGGTTCGTTGGGTTCCGGTACAAACACGGTATGAAAATGAAGACTGGAACTGGATGAATAATAACGAAAGCAGACTGAATGCAGTGTAAATGAGATCACTAAAGCACATGTGGCAAATCCATTTATGATAAATTAAGGGTTGTTCGGAAAGTAATTTCGTTTTTATTGGTTAAAATGAAAGACGATTTTCTTATAGTGTATAAATATTTTATTTGATTATTTATTCACCATTTTGGTCCAATACCTTTTGCCATCGTTTTGGCAGTAGCATGATTCCACGCTGATAAAATGTCTGGTCTTTGCTGGCAAAAAACTGATTTAAGGCATTTTTAACGTCCCCACCTGAAGTAAAGGTTTAACCGTCTAGAAAAAATTTTAGAGACCGAAACAAGTAATAATGCCTGATCTAGAGACCTGCAGAAACTCCAATTGGAATGTTTTTCAAATGGAATTGGAAGATTTTTATTATTTTATTTGACTTGTATTATACATATAATACAAGTCTTATATTATTATTGTATTATACTATGATATATTTATGACTTGTATTATACTTATAAGATACAAAAAACAAGTCAGAAATATTTAAAAAAAAAAATGGAAACTAGATGTCGCTCTTAGATTTTCATAACTATTGATATTAGATCATGGTTGCTTGAACATTTTCGACTTATAATTAAAGCAGGGATATATTTCTGCAGGGTATTATTTTTTTCCAAATAACCCTGTATATATTAATTAGGAATGTAAGCTGATCTTGGCATACTCGTAGTAAACAGAATAAAAAAAGGGTCTCGTAAGTGGTTTCAGCGAACGAATGAGGAAAGAATGGTAAGAAAAATATATGACGCAAATGTTGACGGCGCCAGAAAGAGAGGGCGGCCGCCGAAGACTTAGCATGATCAGGTTAACCAGATACTAGAAGTTATCTGTTAGGAGTCTCAGAAACCAAAGTGATGGTAACATAGTTAGTCAAGTTTTCTGTTCAATTTATTTATTGCTCTTTTCTTAATTTGCTAAAAAATTTTAACTTTGTACTGAAAATTTATTTTATGTTGTTTTTTGTACTTAATTGTTTTCGTCTTTTATCTTTTATGTTTATAAAGTGAATAATATTTTGTAATAGTGTAACTTACAATTGTAAAAATGAACCTACAGACAAACGTCTTTTTAGTCGTTTTGTGGGACTAAATATTATAAAATGTAAAGAAAATAAATATATAAAATAAAAAAATAAAAAATTACCTGTTCAAGGGTGTTCCAGTTTCCACCATTGAAGGGCTGCCATTGAGGAGCAGCATTGAGGAAGGTGAAGGTGGCTCTCTGAGCTGGTGAGAAGACGTAGTCGGTCTTGGCTGCCATGTGCCCTCGGCTGAGGAAGTAGCTGTCGTTGAGGTACTTGAGGCTCATGCCCGAACCAAGAATGGTGTCGAAGTTTGTCTTCTGGGAGACCTGCGTGTACAGGGTATCCACCGACAGGCCAGGGAAGAAGGATCCCTCTGTAAGTGTAAAATCCCATTATTTACGCTGTTGCGATTCTAAGGATAGAATAAGAGTCAGCAATTTAAAAAATGGAGGAGCCTGTATATGTATACATATGTACGCGCGGTAGAAGTTATACTTCTTTGGCGTGATTGTAGTAACTGTGTTTTTACGTTGTGATAATGTAATATTTACATATATCGGTTAAAAATGTATGATGTCTAGGGAGATGATAAATATAATTGATAACAGTTCAATGTAGTTAAATTATTAATAATTGTTTTTGAACTGGTACAAATGTAACTATTGGTTTGCGATAACTAAAATAATAGATAAATGTCTTCAAATCAATGATTCGAAGACATTTATCTATTATCTGCCGGGACCCAAATACGTTTTTATCATTTTATTTGACTTACTTACATTAAAGCGAATAAATTACTATTGATACGAGGACATTGATGTTACGATAATTTTAACTCATAATTTAGGCAAGAATCTACCTCTAAAGAACTGTGAACTATCTCTGTCATATCCTATACATGTCCAAAAATAAAAATTCCTATCACAATTATAATAATTTCGTTGTCTGTAACTTCTTTTTTCCTAAATCAAATTAATTAATCAATTAGAAAGATATACAGAAAAATCTAATTCACGAAAAAATATTAGGTTACTACTGGGACTCGAACCCACGTCACCTCCTTTCCGAGGCCGGTGTTCTGACCACTAAGCTATAGCAACCCTCTATGTTTCCGTGAATATATCGACCTTATATGTAGTTCTTATCTTTATTAATTGATTAATTTCTTTTTTTCTTTTTTTGTTCTTTTTTATAAATAAATAAATCCATATTCTTAAGGAATTGACATGTAAAAAAATAATTCATTTTTGCGGGTTACAGCTAGTAAATAATAAAGATCTTTCTGAGCACTCACGTGCAAACGTCGGTCTGCCTACACCGGTCTGGTGCACGAAATGCTCTGGGGTCTGCTCATACGAGACGTACAGGACCTCGGCCTTGGTCTGGTGGAAGCAGCTCGTCAGCAGGTTGTGCGTCTTGCCGGCGACTGTGAAGCCGACGGTGACCAGGGTGCCCCCGCCCAGGCAGGAGCCAGCAGACGCCTCCACGAATCTTGGATGAGCGGTGCAGCCGATCGTCTCCAAGCTGGCTGTGCCAGGCAGCCAACCCGAGCTGGAGAACAAGGTTCCACTGCTGCATGCTATCGCCTAAATGTTTCAGATGTTTGTTGAAGAGTCTTTCATTATGTATCTCCTTTACATCAATAGAAAGTCTATTATATAATTTGTAAT
This sequence comes from Agrypnia vestita, assembly GCA_016648135.1. Taxonomy (NCBI): domain Eukaryota; kingdom Metazoa; phylum Arthropoda; class Insecta; order Trichoptera; family Phryganeidae; genus Agrypnia; species Agrypnia vestita. Next base: position 26,578 of record JADDOH010013247.1, on the reverse strand, counting down.
GTATTTGAATGACGTTTGTCCGAGGAACGAGAGTGGCAGACGGCATGGAAGAAAGAGAGAGCGAAAGTTATAAAGCGCGAGGGGCCATTTAGAGGGCTCTCTTTACTACGCAGCCACCGCAACGTAAACCTTTTACCTTATTTGTGTACCGAATTATGGTCGCGGGAAAATATTGTAAACCAAATAAATATTAAGACGGATTCAACGTGTTTTATTGAAATCCCACAGCATCGAGGCTTTTCTCAGGACACAGAATTCAAAAGTTGTATATAGGAAAGCATGCACTTCTCTATTTGTTCTCGGTATTTCGCTTCTTATATTACCTCTTTCTATCGTGTAAATATAGGTTATATCGTATATCGAGTATAGGTATATCGCTATTCTGATATAAAAAAAATATTATTGTGAAAAGGAACGTATATTTGAAATTAGTCTTATTTCCGATTTAATTATAGGTATATAAATCGTTTTTGAAATATAATGAAAATTGAAGGCCACAGAAGTGTTGCAAAAAAACAGCTGTCCGGGCTTAGACATATCCGAGAATGGACTGGGATAAGAGGAGCTGCTGCGAGCTATCAAGACAGAGAGGTTTCTCTCGGATGATCGGGGGGACCCGGGGAAAGGACACTTGAAGAAGAAGAAATATACCTTTTCTACCGGCCTGGAAGTGGTGGAGGTATGCGTCAGGCCGCTGCCCGGGCAGGCCGCCGTCACCGCCTGGTTGGCGGAGAAGTCCGCCGCCCCCGAGGTCCCCGTGGGGACCAGCAGAGCGCTGCCGACCACGTACACCGGCTGGGGCTCGCCCATGGTCGACACCTTTACGGAGCACCCAGCTAGAAGTATATTCAAATTGTCTTATTTGTATTACTGGTTGCATTCTATTGTTTTAAGATGTTATACCACCCTGGGATTGTTGAATATTTATAATATTTTAAGCCATTTAATAAAGTTTATATTTAACTATTATTTTGTTGAATAATTTTTGAAAAAAAAAACAAAATGGCCGTGTCATGTCCATTCCCGTGGAGCTCCTCCGCCGTGACTGAGATGCAACATTCCCCAGAGCACGTTTGTTCTAGACAGACAAGGTAATTTACTTATTAAGAAATGAAACACCTATAATGAAGCATATTCGATTTGAAAAATATGTTTTTTTGTAAAATTATGAGCGGTTTAAGGAAAAAAAACTATTTTTGTAATAAGGATTGTTATCAACACATCGGATTAAAAAATCCGTGTGCTATTTCATTTCTAAATATGTACACGGCCTTCTTTTCTGTCTCAGAATGTTGCCTCTCAGTCACGGCGGAGGGGCTCTACACTCTCTACTACTATTCTCTTTCTTGCTGTGTACTTTTTGAAATACTGTTTATTAAACTGTAAGAATGTCTTTTGTTTTTTACAAATTTTTTCAATGGTGTTATGCGCCGTATACACATACAAATAAACAAATAAATGAGATTTTACCAATAACAATTTGAACATTGATTTATATGATCAATTTATATCTCCAAAATGATCAATTACGCGTCCAGGAAATTTCTGAAATAATTCTGTAATAACTTCTGCCTCGTTTCTCGGCTTACGCAGCGCTTAACTTAGTGAAAATAGACGTCATCCAAAGTAAAATAAACTAAAGCTAAAAAAAAATATCGCTCAAAATGTCAGCCTCGATCGCAGTCCAACAACTATTACGTTGATACCAACTTCATTTTGACAATATTAATGCGCTGCTCAATCGTGTATCGACGTATTTTCGTTGATGGTTTAATTTTTATTTGCAAGATATGGCTTTTCTAACTGTGAAGGCTTTAAAAATCTATACCGGTATTTATAATAACGATTGAGATTTTATCACTCGTTATATAAATCACTCGATCAATTTATATCGTGTATCAAATGTGCTTGTTATCGAATAGATTTGATTTGATCTACAGATACAATTGCATTAAACAATTCGATTGATCGATCGTCAATTGGGTAACACTGAATGCGACAAGTCAGAAAATCATTTACTGAAGTGTTTTTGCAATAAGAGTGATGCTTGTATTTTTTTAATCGGTGGATAAATGCTTTTGTTGTGGACGCAACGTGATTGTTCACGTACCACGCAACGTGGGTAATGAATGATTTCACAGATGACGCCAATTAGTTAACGGTATCAGAAATATATCATTGATTGAGCTGTTGTGTACAGAAAAGATTTGTTTATTGACAATCAAACACGAACGATCATAATATGGGCAAATATCTTTTAGCAAATATTTTTTAGGTTTTTAATAATCTGAAAAACCGTGTTTTTCGGATTATTAAAAATCGTGGTTAACCGGGGTTCTCGGTATTTAAAACTAGCGTAAAAAGGATACCTAAAGAAACTTTTTACATTTTATTTCAATTACACTAAAGGAATGATGCAAAATATAATTTTTAAACCATTTTCATTCGACCTATGAAAAAATCAATAAAAAAAAAATTATTTGAACTTTAATAATAAAATTTAAGAAACAACTAAGGACCGTTGGTATCAACTTGGTATATAGTAATTTTTTGTTTTCCACCAATGAAAAAAAACATTTTCTAAAAAATCTATGCTTGAACTAAGTTAATACCCTAAGTTCAGCCCTAACTATTTAAATGTTTGTTATTTAATGGAGACCCCGATTTCGGAAAAAATGGAATATGGGGAATGTAACCTTTCAGCATATGTAAGTAGATGTCGATTTATTTTTGAGTTTTTGGGTAAATACTATCATAATTTTTTTAAGTATCGCACATGCTGTATCACTTAATTTTTCTAGAACCGTCGTCACTTCATTAATAGCTTCCTTTATTTCGTCCTTTAAGAGTTCTGGCCTCTCTCCGGTTCTATTGGATCTTCATTCACATTTGAGATATTTTGAGACAACGAAAACCACGGTTTTTGAGGCCGTTTCCGTTTTCGGTTTTAGGTTAAAAAAACGCGATATTAAGGTTCGGATATTTCCGTTTCAGAAACCCTACACTCACATCAACGATACTAACATTTTTTAACAGATTCAAAAGCAAATAAAAAATGTGGTATTTTTATTATTCTTATTTTCCACGCTGATTGTAATTCCTAATTCCTAATTGCTTCACAGATAAGACATTGTTTTTTGATTATTTCCTTAAAACCTATTTTTCATTTACGTTAAAAAATATTATTTAACAAAACAAGGGCTGTGGTCTACTACTAGTATAACAAGGTACACGAATCTGATCTTTTAAATTTTTCTTGTTGACAGTACGGAGTGTAGGCACCTATAACATTGTACGTTTTTGGCGTAATATGGTGCAATACAGGTTCAAGAAATTCGTACAAATTATTTTAAACATATTTTTGAATATTGGTCGTTTGATATTTTTAATAAGCTGTTTAGCTTATTAATAATAACTGGATGTTGTTATGCAGAAAGCATACAACCCAAAAAAATGGAAATGAGAAAATGAATTAAAAAATTTGAACCTACAAAAAAATCATTATTGCATATTTTTTGCATAGGCTCATTGTATAGATGTTTTTAATGTAAGTATAAGAAAAACTTTTATTTGCGAAAATATGACGCGTTTTACAAGTTGGATTCTTTCTACAAAATATCTAAATGTAGGAAAAACAGTAGGTATTTTTTTTTTCTATGTAGATTGTATGTCTATGAATTTGATAAAACGTGAAGTAAAAAGTATTATCTGAGGCGTAGAAAACGTTCAACTTCCTTAGATATTTTCTACAAAATTATTATCGTGTAATAACAATAACAGTAGAATTATCCCAATAACAGTAGAATTAAAAAGCTGCACATTCGTCCATGGATGTTTTTAACCAATATTTTTGTTTGGCAAGGATTTGTAAATTTGAATATGCAGAAAACATTCAAACGACTTTTTGTAGTTTAAGAATTATCTAATTTAACGGTGATGGCAGTGATGTGGGTAAGAAAAATATTGAATTTACAAAAGAAATGACTTAGAGCTTGAACTATTCAAACTCGTACACAACTTATTTTTAGCATTTTGTGGGTTGGATACTTTCTGCATAACTACGTCCAATATAAGGTGATCGTCTAGAAATGCAAGTGAAATTCAGCAGCGCCGAGCGCTTTTTCTCACGACTTTTTTTGCATTTATATAACATTTTTGTATGGAAAGGAATTAAAATTTATTCTTTGAGTTCAAATATTTTAAATACATATATTTTTCTAAAACGACAAATGCTTAAATAATTAACGCATTAATAAATTATCAAACCGACTGAAAAAATAATGAAAGAATAATCAAGACGCAGCGTTTTCAGATACAATTATTTTTTACAAAGTTGAGATACAACTGTTGCATCTTCTAGTTTGAACATTTTGGTGTATTCTGCTGTGAATACACCAAAAAGTTCTACTAACTTTCTCATCAACTTTTTTGCATCTTAAACTCGCTGTGCCTTGATTAAATGTACTGAAAAATTAAGAATTCCTGATTTCAGCTATTTAATCAAGACAGCGTATTTAAGACAATTTTCAAAAGCGGAGCAATTTTCTCCTAACACATCAAAAATGTCCTTAGGTTTTCACGGCCGTTCAGAATCTTTTGTGTATAGTTTTCTGGGAGATATTAGGTCCTTACATATGAAATTGGCGTTTAGTATGGCAGGAACATAAAGCCGATTTTTTTTTATTATAATATATTTATTTAATCAAAATATGTACCATTGCTATCTATGCACTTCTGCCATCTCATAGGTAGTTCATCGATCCCTTTACTAAAAAAACCATTCGGACGGGAATCAATAAAATCTTTGAAGGCGGTTTGGACTGCCCCATCGGAGTTGAATTTTTCCTTTGCAAGAAGTTATCCAAATTTCGAAAAAAATGGTAATCTGTTGGGGCAAATACATGAGTAAATAGCTGTATAAATTTGGATTTGGAATTCCTAACCAAAGAGAAGATATTTGAGATCAAATTTGCCAGTACGGCAAAACGCCAATTTGATATGTAAGTACCTAATATATGATCTCTCTGGCCGACGTTTACGATCCCATTGCAGGGTCCATCATTAGGGCTGATCTGATGGGTATGTGTTAAAGTGTACGTTAAGTATTTCCTTGCAATACCGTACCAAAGTCAAGGTATGTCCAAATTTGTGTTAGGTTAAGTACTGGATTGCAGTACCGTGTCGAAAGCAGGGTGTATGTGTTGTGTATCTACTAACGGATGTCGGACTGTATTGTGTGAAAGTAGGGTGTATGTAGTGTGTTGTGTATCTACTAACGGATGTCGGACTGTGCGGATCGTCGATTTAATTTATCCTGCAGCGCCGGATACCACGAGGGTATCTACACTTCAACACGCACCCATCACATCAGCCCTGATGATGGACCCTGCAATGGGATCCGAAACATCGGCCAGAGAGGTCACATATACACGGCAGAATATCCCAGAAAACTATACACAGAAGATTCTAACACATTAACGTTGGTTTAATAATTTAGTTACTATCGTTTTAGAAAAATGTGTATTACAGTTTGAAAAATAAGAAATTTTGGAAATAAGAAAAAGTGTTAATCAAAAACTGGATATTAGAAACAACCAGGTCTTCTTTACAAATAGTTATCATTTAAATTTGTTTTCATGTTAGTACTTCATTATTTATTTTGTCTTACTTCGATTTTTGATTTTTAATTTCTGAAGATGGGAACATAGGCCCTGAAACATGTTGATATTTTCAATAGTGGTGAAAACAAAATACATTTTTATTAATTATGTAGAATTATAAATGTTTAAAAAGTTAGAGATAAGTAAAAAAAATGTATATGGTGTCTCGTAGCTAGTTTATGAAAAATATTTTCTTTTCGAAATTGAATGAAAAAGACTCCTCCGAAGTCTTGCTAATCGAGACACCCTGTATATTGTTAAATATTTTCAGGGAGGATAGAAGACAGAAGGAGAGGCAGTGAGATGGGGTTTAAAATGTTGGTGGAATTATGGTTCATATATATTCCAAAATTAATAACTAAAAAAATTAAGCTCCCTAATATGTGACTTGAAATCCAGGCTGTACGAGAAAAAATGAATTTTGTTTTTGGTATTTGTGTTTCAGCACTAAAAGTGTAAGCGTTGTAGTTGACCTAAATGGTATTCGAATGTTAAATGCCTCACTTTGATTAATAACTAAACACTTATGCCTCACTCACAGAAAGAGATATACATATTTTAAAAAAGTAACCCATAAAAACCAAATTTTTATTATACTCCCTTTCTTTGTAAAATATAACAACAATTAAAGACGAATTAAAACATATAACATAACACTAAACTTAATTTAATATCTTTCTAAAATGTCAGATGTTTTGAGCTTTGATAAGACACTTCATGGTTTGAAGATTAAATTCTAAAAACATTTGTCAGTCAATATAGATTTTCGACATTCTATTATATTATGCATACCGACGGAGTAATTCAAATTTAGAAAATATTCCGCGACGTTATCGGGCCGCCACGCCGTTGCTAATCGAACTTTTCTAATGATTCCAATTTGAAAAAACCAATAAAATTTCTAAAAATCCGAAATTATACTATAATTATTAATTTTTTTAACTAAAATTTGATAGATCTTCTTAGTCATCGCCACGAGTCTACTTGCCAAGTTTCAGCTCGATTGGATCACGGGAAAAGGGTCAAAAATCGATCCAAAGTTTTTGTTGACGGCAAGCAAGCAGACGCCACGAGTTAATATAAAGGGAGTAAAAATATAATATCATGTAATCTTACCTCTGGGAACTTTTTCGGTGTAATTTTCCGAATTCAAATATCTCTCGTGCAGCCAAAAGTCCAGATAATCTTCAAACCCATCTTCTGATAGCCCGAAAACCAGATCTTCGGGCGTTGGAAGTCTGTCGAAAGGCACTCCGAGCAAATTCAAGTTCCTTACAATTTCCGGAGCTTCGTAAGCCGTTCCCGTCACCAGAAACGCCGACAGCAAAATCAATGCCTTTGAAAACATTTTAGAAAACTTTTGCCAGAAACGGAATAATTTTTCTTTTTAACAAAACAGACGGACTCCTTTTCAGAGGTCAATGCGATTATTGACTACCATCGGATTGGATTGTTTGTTTTTTTTATAGCAATATATATTATCTAAGATAAAAAATAATATCGATCAGTTATCGGACGATTGTATTATAGACATAGTAAAACGCTTACTTCTTTTATAAACATAAGTGATATGGTTGATCACAGTTTTACTGCACGAAGATTTCCTTTAAAAAAACATTACATGTTTATTTTCGTGATACAGTTTATAGTTTTTATTCTATAAACTTTATAATATATTCTGCATTGCCGATTCGAGTTTAGGAATTTTCGTGCAATTGAATAATTGATTTAGCATCTTACGTAATGTTTACAAATCGGTTTATTAATACACAAATCTTTTTTGTCCGCGGTCTATAAACACCGAAATTTAGTGTATAAAATATTCTTCAGATCAATGCGTCTGAGATTTAGAAGAATGAATTTGGCGTTTGTTCGCAAATTGTAGACAAATTAAATTATTTATTTATTTAGTTTGTTGGAGATTGAAGAATTTCATATTTATGATCTCCGTGAAAACTAGAATTTATAGTTCAGATCGCACCACGTATGAGACTAATCTCTGAGAGTCGGTGAAGGTAACGTGTTCACTGGTTATGTCTCGCTGAAATCAGTATCGTACGTTATGCGCATTCGAGTCGATTATGAAATAAATCTCATCACAAAAACGCCGAGAGCGCAATTAACTTGAAGGTTTTTTTCATTTCATTTCGCTATTGATTGAAGCTATCAATGTTGACCGAGAAATTAAGTCATAATTTTTTTTTACACAAACACAAAATATCGATTTGATTTCATTCAAAAATATTTTATTCTTCTTTAATTCTAAAAAAAATATGCGAAATTTCTGTTAGGGAGATCTGAGATACGCAAAAAACTCTACACGGAGGATTCTAAACTATCACGAAAAACTGAGAATATTTAAATATTGTTTGTAGGCGATTGTTTTGTTTTCTAAAAAAAATTGCTGCTCTGCCTCTGCTTTTTTCAACTGGTGTATCTGAGAAAGTATATTTAAAAGATTTAAATCCCAAAATAGGTTGCATGATCGATACCTACTGATTACTATCATTTAGCGAGGGGATTTCTGAATTACCGGATCTCCAAAAATAATATTCAGTTATAGCCATAATCAGCTTATACATATAATAATAATTTTCAAAATAGATCTAACCTCATCACCCTGTCTCTCAAAGATCGCCAATTCTGTATTTAACCCGCTGTCTATCTTATCTGTCACCAGCCATCCTTCTGATGTCGACGCTCAAGAAGCCCGAGGGTGACCCACGCTTGTACCAGCGCGAAGTCTCCACTCTAAGACCTGCTTTCTCTAAGTCTTCGAGAGGCACGTCGAATTTTTCAGGTAACGTCTGTTACCTTGGTTCTCTGGTGAATTTGTTCGTTTGGTACTCAATCTCCCAGAGATATTCCAAGCGCGGCCCTTTCCAATACTCTTTAGGTATCTTTTGATCTGGATCCACATCTCAATAGGTCTAGAGGTGATCATTAAAATGAATGGAAAAATAAAATATGTTATCTCTACCTACTCGAGTTTAATTTATTATATTTTACATTTTACCACTCGAGAGAGTATCGAAATCCATCACAGACTGCTGATTAATTAGTTTCAATTGGTTATGAAAATATCGCAAAAATAGAAACTCATTTGACTAAATATTATTTCTATGAATAGAAACGTCAAGATACTATTGTTTGTGGTTTTATTTTTTTCTTTTCTTTATGTGAAATACTTTAAATTAATTATTTTCATGGTCAACATAAATTAATCTTGGCTAGAAAGTCAATAAAAAATAAAGATGTTTCAACTAATGCCGTGGATTTAGTGAGACAACTGTTTTCCGCAATCGAAGGTAGATGCAATAGACCAAAAATCCATATTGTAACACGAACTTAAAGATCAGCCACTGAAAACAGCCAAATTAGACAATGCGTGAAATCGGTGCTAGGTGATATCTTCTTCTTCTTCTTCATCAGCCTTTTTCCCTCCACTGCTGGATGTAGGCCTCTTCCATTTTTTTCCACTGGTCTCTGTTTCTCCCCATTCGCATCCAGGTTCTTCCTGCTTGCTGGACTATGTCATCGGACCACCTTTTGGGAGGTCTTCCGACGCTTCTATTTTTTGTCCAGGGCCTCCACTGTAGGATTCTGGGTGCCCATCTAGTATCCTCCTGTCGAGCCATATGTCCAGCCCACTGCCATTTTAGTTTTGCAATACGGTCCATAATATCAGCAACTTTTGTTCGGCGTCTTATTTCTTCATTTCTGATTTTATCCCGAAGGCTTACGCCGAGCATCTGCCTTTCCATGGCCCGCTGTGTACATTTTAATTTTTGTATGCTTTTTTTCTGTCAGTGTTGCTGTTTCTAGTCCATATGTCAGCATCGGTAGGATACATGTATCGAACATTTTTCTTTTCAGGCAAATTGGGATTTCTTTATTTTCAAACAAGTGTTTCAATTTACCAAATGCTGCCCAGCCCAGACCTATTCTTCTTGGTAGTTCTGCTGTTTGGTTTTCTTTTCCCAGCTTTATCTTATGACCAAGGTACACATATTCATCAACTGTTTCTATTTCCCAATTGTTTATTTTGAATTTGTGTTTGGATGTGGTTAAAATTTTTGTTTTTTGTGTGTTCATTTCCAAACCTGTTTCTTTCGATGCTTCTTGCAATTCTCTGGTCATAGATTCCAATTCTCTTACATTATTGCTAACAATCACTATATCGTCTGCAAACCTGAGGTGGCTCAGATAGGTGCCGTTTATCTTTACTCCTTTATTTTCCCAATTTATCTTTTTGAAAATGTTTTCCAAGGCGAGTGTAAAGAGTTTTGGTGAGATAGTGTCACCTTGTCGCACACCTTTTCCGATTTTGAAGCTTTCTGTCTTCGTGTCTTCATCTATTTATATATTTTTATATATTTTATATATTTATATATATCTTCATCTATACGCTCATGGTTGCATTTTCATATATGTATTTTATCAGTCTCGTATATCTTGAGTCGATTCGTGCATTTTCGAGCGCTTTTATGATCGCCCACGTCTCAATTGAATCGAATGCCTTCTTATAATCAATAAAGGCCATATGGAGAGTGATATTATATTCTGTTGCCTTTTCAATAAGTAACCGAATTGTTTGTATGTGATCCCTTGTTCCAAAGCCTCTTCGAAACCCAGCTTGTTCTATTGGTTGGTACTGGTCAAATTTATTGGTTAACCTGTTTGTAATAATTTTTGTGAATAGTTTGTATAGGTGTGAGAGTAGACTAATTGGGCGGTAGTTTTCTAAATTGTCACTATCTCCTTTTTTAAATAACAGTTTAACTTCCGCGTTGTGCCAAGCGTCGGGAATTTTTCCATTTTCTATACATTTATTGTACAATAGTATTAAGGCTTCTTTAAGGTTTTCTCCACCTAACCTCAGAATATCAGATGTTATGTTGTCTTCTCCCGGAGCTTTGTTATTTTTCATTTGTTTTAATGCTTTATCTATTTCATCGGTATCTATTTCGGCGAGTTCTTCTGATCCTACATTTAACACTCGAACTTCACTGTGCTGTCCCTCGTTGATGTTTGATGTGTAGAGATCCTCGTAGAATGTTTTAACTGTATTAGTGATCTCTAGTTTATCTCTTACAATTTCATTGTTTTGGTTTTTAATTTTTGTTATAGCAGAATTTCCCTTTGAGTTTATTCGTTTAAGAATTTTCATATTTTTATTTGTTTCTATGGTCTGTATTATCAAATTGGTATTAAATTTTCTTATGTCCCTTCTTATATTTCTTTTTATCGTTTTATTCAACATTTTATATCTGTCTGTGTTTCTATCTAAAGTTTTCCTTTCTTCGATCAATTTGGTTGTTTCTTCGGATATCTTTTGTGTTCTATCGTGTCTGAAAGAGACTTTTTTCAGGGTGGTGTGTATGTCTGCTACTATTTTGTTATTTAATTCGTTTATATCCATTTGTTTGAGGGCATTTTTGTCTTCAAGTTTATTCTGTAATAATGTTCTTGTTTTGCGATAGTGTTTCCATGTGAGGTGATTCAACTTTTTTATCTTTACCATTTTTCTTCTTTCCATATCAGTGTTTATTTGGAATTTGGCTCTGACTAATCGATGGTCACTACCAGTGTCAATTTTGTTTAATACTGATACATCTTTGCAATATTTTCTATCGTCTGATATGATAAAATCAATTTCATTTTTAGTAATTCCGTCTGGGCTTCTCCATGTCCATTTTTTCTGTTTTTGTTTTTTGAAGAAGGTATTTAGACAGAACAGTTTTTCTTTTTGCAAGTAGTCCAGTAGCATTTCTCCTCTTTCGTTTCTATTTCCTAGTCCGAAAGGTCCGATGTTTTGTGGGTCTCCAGGTTTTCTATTACCGATTTTCGCGTTGAAGTCTCCTGTCACTATCGTCATTCTAACTTTCTCACTTTTCCTGGCCTTGGTAATGTCCTCGTATAATTGTTCAATTTCCTCGTCATCAGAGGCACTTGTTGGGGCATATGCGTGTATAATTTGAATGCTGAATTTTTCATTTATCTTAAGTATTACGTATATGACCCTACGTGATATGCTACTCATTTTAGTAATATATTTTTTAATGCTTTTGTTAACTAGAATTGCAACTCCTCTTACGGATGCTTGTTCGTTGTTTCCATACAAAAGGTGTCCAGATGGTAATATTGTTGCTTGTTCTCCTTTTAATCTTGTCTCACATATTCCTACTATGTCCCAATTTACGTCCTTTAATTCAAGTCTCAGCTGGTCCTCCTCTTGTCTCAGAGTTCTTACATTGTAGGTTGCGATATGTAGTGTCATTTTTTTGTTCGATTTCGAATTTTTGCCCCCCCCAGAGTCCTCGGGGCTGATCGGCTTTGCGATGTGAGATTCTGAACAATTTGTTCTACTCACCTGGGGTACTTCTGTTTTAAAACTCGACTGCATTTAGAATCTTTAGGAAGGTTTTTGGCGTATACGCACCACGCTTGCCATGCGGGTTGGTGCGTTTATTTTCAGCCGCCCCTAACATGGGGATCAGACGCTGTTTGTAGCCGCCCCTAACATGGGGAACAGACGCTACTACCTGTTGGTCCACGAGAGGTATTTTATTTCCCTCCTGCCCTCCATATCTGGCGAGCATTCCCCTATCCGCCACCTGGGGACGCGTCTTCTAGCGGTTACAGGCTCCGCCGAAGCTAGGTGATATACCTACTGAAAAAAGGGCGAAGTACTGAACTACACAAATAGAAGATCGATCGAAAACAATGAAGTTTATTGACGGTCAAGCTCTCATCCAAGCAATCGGCAAGCCAAAAACGGCAAATACGTTCGGAGATTTGAAGACCATGTTCCCCGAAACAATTATGGGCGCTTTAAAGACTGCCATAGCCTTCATGTAATTTTCGACCGATATAATCTGCTTTCTTTTGAATTTATTATTATTATTATTTTATATATTAAATATATATTAAAAAATGTATATATACGCTTAATCATTTATTGATTGTCTTATAATTCTTTATCTGTCTTACTTTTTGTTATTTTTCATGAGTTTTATCTTTATACATTTTGTTATTTATAGGTTTATTATTACTTTCTTAGTTTTACCAGCTTCGAGGAAATTTCACTGGTCATACTAAATGAACATTTTTTAGATATATAAGTTTTTATTACATATTTACAAAAAAAAAAAATAAAGTAAAAAAAAATAATATAGAATACCTGTTGTGGAGTTTTTGAAATTGGCCATCCATGCATAGGTAGTTTCTTCAACTCCTGATTATGATTGGAGTGATTGAAATTTTTCGAAAGTTACGTTATAAGATCTTCTGCATTTCGCTCAAGAAGTATTTCCTTCGAAATCTAACCAAAATTAGACCTATTTTCCATTAATTACTAAATTAACTTAAAAAATAAACGTTCCCTCCGGCGCGCATTACGGTAATCATCATCTTTATGAATAACAAGTCTGTTATGCATATTGCATGAAAATATTTTTCAGGTGCAATCCATGATATTTTTAAATAGTGGAAACGTTTTTTTAACTGAAACAATTCGAATAGTGTTTGTGATGGTCATACCATTATTTTAACACGTCACGCATCGTAGTTATTTTAGATTTGTATCTGATTGGTAACTGATATCAGTTACCAATCAGATACAAATCTAAAATAATATATAACTGTACCGATATTTGCTTGTCGAATCGCGAAAAATCAGTTACCAATCATGGACACAATCAGATACGAATCTTTAATAACAGCTTGTATGTCACTGGTTAAATAAACATCACTAGTTTTTATGACCACGATTTGTGTTCGATTGTGATTGTAGGAGTCATTGAAAACTTTATTTCCTGTATTTTTTTAAAATAAAGTTGAGATGCGTACACGAAATATGTGTTACATCAATATTCTTACTATTTCCAAATTAATTAAATTTCCAAATTAAGATAAGTGCTTATGTTATGAGAAATTACTTGCTGGTATGGAATGATGCTCAAACCTGAGACCATTGGATCACTAATCAGGTGTCTTAACCACTAGACCAGTGATGGTAAACCTATGATAACGTCCTATGATAACAGCCTATGATAACAGCCTATGATAACCTATGATAACAGCCAGCCATGATAACCTATGATAACAGCCAGCCATCGCCAATGCTCAAGTTACCATTGTGGAAAGTGATTGTGGCCGATGCATCAATATTTACGCCACGCATGCATCAATATTTACGAACTCTGGCAAACGACAGGCCCCAGCCCAAATAACGTCAAATGCATACCTAGATATGACACACCAGCAGAGTTAGGTTAGGTTTTACCAAATTTTTGACAAACTTAGCCTAAAAGGTTCACCATCACTACACTTCATGAGATCCACAGTCCAACTTTTCGAGCTGTTGCATACAAGATGATAATCACCAAAATGATCAGGTATTGATATTCAATAGCCAGTCAAGCTTTAGGAGAATAAGAAATCTCAAAAGATTAGACTTAAATTTCCATTTCTAAATCACACTTACCAATTATCATTATAATAATAATCATGGTTTATCTCATTATTATCAAGGGGACAAATATTGTAAAACTTAAATCAGTTACTCAAATAACTGGAATCCGCAAGCAGCCGGTACCCAAATGGTGAATTTTACTAATATATTTTTTATTATTTTTTTATAATGCAGTTTAGTGTGAAGTGTTTTAAAAAAGACAATTTTATTTTCATTATATGTATACCTATTCATTTTCATTACATTCACATTTCATGCAATAGGTTAATAAAAAATTGTTCTATATTTAAATTATACTTTTATTTCTTCACTAACAGCAGGTATGTATATAGCAGGGGCGTGCAGTGAAAACAAGAAGCATGACTTTAATTTAAACATATAGGTATTTGGAAAAAAAACTAAATTAAATATTTATCTCGCAGAATATTCTGAAATATTAAAATATTAATAATATGCTTATTATTGTGATGGAAATATTATGAGATATATCTCTTATTTGGGTTTCAAAATATATGCTTAAGAAAAAGTCATGCTTCCTGTTCTCACTGCACGCTCCTGGTATATAGATTACAATGCGGTACATCTCCGAACTAATACTGTCATATGAAAAATCATGCTCTTACTACTGCACCTATGCATACCTATAAAAAAATATGTAAGTACTTCATCATTATTACCAACCACTTTTTATGCACTGCAAAAGGAAGGCCCGCCATTGTTGTTCAGTGAGACCGCAAAGTCCAGCGGGTTTCAGGGGGATTTCCCTCAAGGACCAGTGGATTATTGTGTTTATCCACCGAATAATCCTCCGAGCTATTTCATTTTACTGGCACATTCAATTATATTAACTGCTGTATACTTGGAGAAATTCTAGTTGTAAACACAGTATCGACTAACCCACAGGTCAGTGCTAGTTTCGATAGAATTTTGTACATTTAATAAATAAATAACAGATCTAAAAATAAATATGTTAAATCTGTTTGATTGATATATGGTATCTTTCAAACATGGTGTTAATATTTAGTATGTTAAATTATGGAGACTTAGATACAAACATCTCGTGTGATACGTCTGTAGTCAATCATACATAGGCATACCGTGCAGTTATTGCCACTAAGTAAAATCTGACAAAATTATAAAAATCACAGAAATTCGTGCCGCGTCGTGTAAAGGGCGACCCGGCAAAAGAGGCCGGCAAAAGTCCACTCACTGTTCCTTTCCCTCCAGCATAAACTTTTTATTAGAAAATTAAAAAAATACAATGAAAATATAAAAATTACATCAAATAAAATTTAAGGTGGTAAATAAAGAATGAAAAAATAAAAACATAAGAAAATTAGCATCAGATAAGAACAGTAGTAGCAAAATCAGAAAACAAAAACATATGTACATGTTAGGAAACATAAAATGAAAAGGAAAGGAGGTCTATGAGACAAATCAATAGGAGAATTAGGAGGGAAAGGGGACAGCGGGGGGACAAAAGAACAGTGCTCTGTTTAAATTCGTGTCCAGTGACTTTGCGAAATAAATTAAACTTTTAATTCGACCCCGTGACAATACAGACATCCAACAGATATTCTCAAATACATCATATCATAACTCGTTGCCGTATTGTACAATATTTTTGTGAAATTCCAATTAGCAGGGTTTTGCATAATTGTATATTTGTGGGTCGGTGCCTTCATTGATGATGATTAATGATGACTTAAAGTATTAAATGTTAAAGATCTAGATGTTAGATTTGTAAGCAACCTAACATTTCACGATCACATAGAGACGATCAATGGTAATGCTTTGAGAATGTTAGGATTTGTTCTGCGTACTGCCAGGGTTTTCAAGAATACCCGCGTACTGAGGACTCTTTACAACTCCTTGGTTCGGAGTAGACTCGAGAGTGGCTCAATGATCTGGGGGCCACACGAGGGCAAGTACTCTCTTATGGTGGAGAAAGTCCAAAAGAAGTTTCTGAGATATCTCTACATGAGAGAGTACGGGCATTATCCTTGGCTTTACCCAACCGAGTTTCTCCAGGGTATGCTTGGCTACAATAGTCTAGAGACTAGAGGGAATGTGTATTTGATTACACATTTTTATCGATTGTTGCGCGGTATGATCGATAATCCTAAAATTATGCGGAGCATTGGTTTGTATGTTCCTGATAATTACATTAGACATCGTCAGCATAGATTGTTTCACATTCCAATATACAGGACCAACCTGCCGATGGTTATGCCTGTTGGAAGAGCCACAGCTATGCTGAACAAAATCGCTTTGGGTATTGATATATTCCATGTGTCTGAGGGGGTTTTCCGAAGCGGGATTCTCCTACACCTTTGATCAGATTTTATGTTATTTTTAATTTATTATTTTATTTTGATATATACTTCCTAATATGTATGCCTTCAACATTTTGTTTGTAATATACATATTTTCAATAAATAAATTGAATTGAATTACTGATTCTTGGGTAAATTTAATTTTACACATTTATAGGTGAGTGTTATAGACTAATTTTAATTTTTTAAATACATACTTACAAGAGAAGTTTGTTTAAAGCCATTTACATTTCGAATGAATACTGTTAAAACTTGGATTGCGACCATAATTCCTTCCAGAAATGCATTCGTAATCCAAAACAAATGTATATAAAAGCAAATTTCCCCATAATAAATAATGATCACTTGTGATTATTCGTGCCACAACTCAAAAATATTCATATCAAAATAATTTTAAAAAATCCATTTTAATTTTTCTAATTACATGCATACCTTCATTTATATATACATATATGTGTTTATTTATTTAAATTTTACATTGTATAGGACAACTTTCACTATCGCTAATAAAAACAATGCTATCTGCTGACTCACTGGAATATTTTTCTTTTTGTGATAACAAGGAACAACCCGATGACTCTTGCATTTGCTTTCTTTTGAGGATTTTCCAGAAATGTGACACTGCATTGCCTTTGAACAAATTCATCAGTCGAACTGCTACAGCCTTATTCAGGTTTTGCTTTCTACTAAATGTTGCACTTTTTTATTTTTACTTTTTCCCTCATGTGAGAGAGAAAGCTGCGACCATGGGACGCTCAGCAGTCAAAGCGTATACTCGTTTGCCAAGATCTCAATCTTTTTTTGCTCATCTTGCTAAACAGTCGCAAATCGATATTTCACTATAATAATAAAAGTTATTTATTTCAAAATAGTTTGTGCCAAATAAGAGTTGCAGATCTAAATAAAAAAATCTTAAATGTCACTATACTGTGCCTGAGACAGTTATGTTTAGTATTGGCTTTAGACTTTGATAATCTATTGAAAATATGGTACATATTTGCATATAAACATTGTGTGTGTAAACCTTTAATTGTGAATAAATCAAATTTTTACATATGTATTGCAGTGGTGTGCAGCGCATACAAGCAAAAAAGCTGTGCATTAGTAAAGATTCTGAGAAACAAATATTAATTAAATAATCCTTATCTTAAGAAAAAGTTGATTTAAAATTATTGCCGTAATTCGTCCTACGGCTAGAAGTTTTATTTCTGACGTTTCCATTTAACGTGACGTATCTGTTTTTTCGATTTAAAATTCTATCCGTAATTCGTCCTACGGCTAGAAGTTTTATTTCCGACTTTTCTGTGCTTAACTTCATGTGAATTCTTCATTTATATCGCCAACCAATTTGTTCCACAGATATAGTCAAGTCGAGAAAAAAAACGTGTATTTTTAATGCTGCGAGTTTTGTGAAATAGCGTCCTTCTTCGAAAGGTCCTATGCCAGGCGCACGTCTTGCAGAAATGTTATTTTTTTACAAATTCCACTCAAAACTTTCGGTGTAAATTTTATTTCTTTTCTATGGTAAATGTAAATACGAAACGACAAGTACGATCTGTCATATCATAATGATATCATAAAATGTTTGATTTATTTTAGTGAAAAGAAACGTATATCTGAAATTAGTATTGTTCCCGATTTAATTATATATAAATCGTCTTCGAAATATATTGAAATTTTTCGCCATATTAGGTACCTATATAAAATATTTATTTATTTAGGAAATATTGTTTACAATACTTCTTTTATAGTGCAGTTATTTTTGTGGATCGAAGCTACTCAAAACAGTTCATTATATATAGTTAAAAAAAAAATTTAATGTATATACCCTTATAGGTATATGCATATATATATATTTTTAATATAGGTACATAGTTGGTCACAGCATAACCTAAGTTTATACCCACTGCACGCCACTGATGTATTGTATAATAAGAAATAATATAATAGTACCACATTGAAATTACATTGTTACTAAAACAAATATAAGTTTTCTTTGTTTTTTTTTTACTGGTTATCTTAGAAATATATTGATTTACTCACTTCATTATTGAATATGAATTAATACGTAATAAATATTTTCACATAGCCTGGTTCATGTACATCTCGGATTTCCTGGTTGAATACGATCCAAAAACCTAACCCACTTTGATACACGTAAGTGTAATGGTCCAATTCAATTGCGTGGGGTGACACATATTGATTATACATTGTATAATACGAAAGAGCAATCAATTTATTTATTGCACTATGTTACCTACATATTCTCACTAGTGGTTTAGTGTAGGAATGACATTGAACATTAATAATTTACTAACTTTGATGAAAGTTACCATTTTCTAATGATGAAACTTCCCCTTCAGTAGTGTCGACCGTCGTATTAGAATAAATTTTCTTTGGAAGGAAATACAATTTAGTCGGTAGCAAGCACAGGACGCTCAAAGCTATCATCATATGCCAAATTGAATGAACAATGTAATAATTGGAATTGGTTTGCAAGAGGGTGTAGCAAAGCAGGCCGATTGCGACCAGTACGAGTCCTCCGGGCAAAAACACGATCCAGTAAATTTTTGCCGGGAAGATCGACCGAGTTTTCCAGGATCGAAAACCCCAGGCCGTCATTATTATCAAAACACCTATGACGACCGGAATCACAAATACCATTATCGCGAGTTTATTTAACTCCGTCCCAAACGCTATCATGACCGCCCCGAAGATGTGGAGAACTGAAACGAGTCTCTTGTCCAAGGACGCCATAGCGATGAGAGTGACCCAAAACGATAGCAAACCGCAGAAGAAGTCGCAGTACTGAAGAACTCCCATTCTAACAATACACAGCCCATAGTTAACTCTATCACTAGCGTCACAGGCGTGGTAGAATGTGGAGAAGAACATTGTGAAGAGGTAAACGAGTGATTCTGTGTAATATTTCCTGCGGAAGGCAATGACAATCGAGGGCAAGAACAAAAGGTTGCTGAGCGTCAGGAACAATATTTCAGTCAATGTCTCACTGGGTGGTGTTGCACTTTCTCCACCTGAACAGTCGAATCCTGAAAGAAAGGAAATCGCTTCAGTTATTGAAGTAAATTTGATTTACGAACAGTCAAGTCAATTGTAATAGAAGAGTGAATTTAAATATTCTTATATTTTGAAAGTGTTTTGAATATATTGTCTATTCCAACTGCCTGAGTAACTTTGCTGAAATTATTAATTCTAAATACAGTAGACTCCCAATTATCCGGGTTCGCATTAACCGAGGCAATAAAAGATGGTTTTTTTATAATTATATATCGTTTTTTTGGACAATATTTCAAAATCAAACACAATAATTTTGTTGTCTTTCCGTCTATCCGTCCGTCCGTCCATTGGTTGGTCTATCTGTCTGTTTGTACCCGTAACTTTGTGTAACGTCCGTAATTTCGTTCGAATTCATGGCTGAAAAAAACTAAATTAAGCAGTCGGAGATGGCCTGTATGGTATAATAATGACCATAATTTCGTTCGAATTCACGGCTAAAAAAACTAAATGAAATGGCCGGAGATGGGGTTGAATGCCAAGCCACAAAAACTACGCATGTTGCTACCGCCCCCTCTCCGTGGACCGCCAAAGGCTTAGCAAAGACGTGAACCAAAGTTCCATCATTTTTGACAGGTTACAGATAGTTCTTTATAAAATGTAACAATCATTTTTCTCTCAACTAAATAATATTACGTTAATAAAATGTAAAACTCGTGAAATTATAAACATGCAGAATTTCAAAATTATGCACATCCCGAATCACAAAATTTCAGGAATCCCCGTGAATTATTTTGACACCAACAGGGGAGCATGTTGCATGTCTTATTGTTGATATGAATAAGCTAAGAAGTGAAGTTAAGTGGTGTTTTTTAGATTAATTTAATTGTTTAATCTCTTATTTAATATGTACAATATTGTAATTTACTGTACAACTGTGTACTTTACTTCACCATTTTAAGTATTTGGAGTCGTGTGTAAATGTTGTATGAGTATTATCCTGCAACAAGTGAAAGTCCTGTTTTAAAATTTATTTTTCATCTATCTGTGATTATGTATATCTATATAAATGTAAAAGAGTTGTTCTTACTATAGAACAAAAACTCGTAATAATTAACAAAAATGAAAATGTGACGTCTTTGCTAAAATAAATCTACTTGTCTAAAATTGCCTGTGATTTCGACCATATCATACATCACAAGGTAAAGTCTCCAAGTCTGGTTACACAGTGTCACTAGGTACATGCAAACTGGCTTAACGAAGTTGTATGAAATATTTAAACACCTTCTATTGCGTACCCTCTTCGGTGCTTAATGACCACGCCCACACACCCACCCGACTCTAATCTCCACCCCACTCCTAGCGCCATCCTTTATTCTTAAGATTAGTATGTATTAATAATATTACTGAAGACAGGGAAAATATTCTAATCATTATAAACAAATAGTGAAAGCAAACACAGTTATCATTTTTTAATACATATCTATAATATAAGATGGCCTCTCACCTAGTTACGCAAGAAAATTTCGAAAAATTATAGTATGAAATATCCGTAAGCACAAACCTTAGTATGAATCTTATCAACATCATTAATTAAATAGAGTTTCAATATGTAGGTATAATATTATCAGTATAGTGAGCGTATTTCACAATCTATTCTTTCAGGATATACTAACTAACTAACTAACTAACTAACCATCACGCCGTTTCCCTGCAGGGGTAGGCAGAGAGGATTGAACGCCATACTCTTCTATCCTGGCACACCACTTTTGCTTCGGCCACATTCATACATCTTCTCATACACGTTCTACGGTTGTTGCGGCTTTTAACAGGGCCATCCTCAAATACTTGTAGTACCTGATCGTGCCAGGTCTTTCGCGGACGCCCTCTATTCCTGTTGCCTTCAACATTCGCCTCATATATTTTCTTAACCATCCTTTCCTCGTTCATACGTTCCACATGACCAAAGTCTGCGCTTGGTATATTTGGGGATAGAAGGACGAATGGAAATGGCGATAGTTTGCTTGAAATATGTTTGGAGTGGAACCTTTTTGTATCCAATACTTTTTTTGAACACAAAGGAATCCACCAATATACGTGGGAAAGAGGAAATGAAAGGTCAAAGATTGATTTCGTTGTAATTGACTCTAGATTGAGGTCCGCCACTGTTGACACCAGGGTGTTTCGGGGCGCTGAAATTGAAACGGATCACTTTCTTGTAGTATCAAGAGTGAATCTGTTTCATGGGTGGCGATCTAAGAAGAAAACAGTGGTAGCCCCGACTAGGGTCAAAATCGAAAGATTGCAAGAGAAGGATACCAGGGAAAAGTTTGAAAGGAAAACCGCTGAAAGGTTAAATGAGAAATGTATGGAAGAGCTCAATATTGATAGTGCATGGGAACACATCAAAAAGAGCCTGTATGAGTCAGCCAAGGAAGTGTGCGGTGTGACTGTCCTAGGAAGGAAGAAAGGAGATGCATGGTGGGATGACGAGATTAGAGATCTTATAAATGAGAAGAAAAAAGCGTGGTGTAACCTCTTGGCAGCAAAGAATGGAGATGTGAATGGATATACGCTAGCAAAGGATTTATATATTGTATGTAAGAAAAAGGTAAAGCACGGAGTGAAAGAAAGAAAGGAGCGTTTGAGGAAGGACGAGAGACTTAAATTGACTCAGAACTTCCAAGAAAATATCAAGATCTTTTGGAAGGAAGTTAAAAAGTCTCGAAGTGGCACGAAAAGAGGTTGTGTTAGCGCCATAAATTAATTTGTGAACTAGGAAACAGGTATTCCCTCTCTCCCAGTCCCTACCCATTCCCGAAACCAAGCAAGTACTAGAGCCGCTCCACTTTTGAAAATCGAAGCCGCCACAATACGGAAAAACAGCTGCAATCGCAATAGAAAAAATATCGGAATAGAAAAGTGACCGCATAATTTTCCGCTGTGAACTACCGCAAATTGAATCAAAGATTTAATTCTTGACGCGAGTGTTTTACATTGAAATTAACGTGAAACACCTCGCCGCTAGAAGTTTGGAGATATAGAAGAGGCAAGAGGAGAAACGCAAAATCGAAGGAAGAAAGGTGAGTGCTTGCCTTGTTCCCAATTACCCATCACAATATCTCCCAACCATATGGTCCTTCGAGCCGGATATACCCGCTTCCTAGCTTCCCTTGTATCTAACATAATTACGATCGCATACCAAACGCATACATAATGTCGACATTCCGCTTATATCTATCGTGATCGCCTCAAAAAACAACCGCATACGCCGACTTTGTTCAATTCAAAACATTTCGTTAAAAACGCTTATTTATGTTATAACGCTTATAAAATCACTTGGCGTAGTTACTATTATATTAAAAAAATATATTCCCGTTCGTCATATATTTAACTGCGTGAATAATAAATAAATATACTACCTACAAATTCGTTTGAAAACTTAAAATTGTACACAAATTATTACACGCTCGGAAACACGGAGAGCGCCGAACATTGCCAAAGGCACAAGACGCTCGGTAATTTCCGTCGGTTGACGGAAAAACCCGAAGCACGTTTAAAATCAAACGTCGAAGTAATTTGTTGTTTATTTCTATTAGAAACGCGTATTATTAATAAAAATTATCAAGATTTAAGATTTTTCAAAAACTAAAGCAGGGTTGTTACAACTAATTGCAACTTTTCATATTATAAAAATAATATTTTAATTTATTTAAATTTCGATTAATTCTACAGTTTTTAAAAATAATTACAATCAACACATTTCTTCAGTGAATTTTCAAAATGGCTACGCGAAACAAAGACAGTGAAATAAAAAACAAGATACGGATTTTACAAGCTAAAAAACAAAGTTTATTTTCAATGTTGCAATCCTTACATGACTTAAGTAAACAAGTAGATGAAGAAATAAAACGAGATCTATTTCTCATACGCATACAGTCATTGGAAAATACTAGAAGAGAATACACTGAAGTAACGGACCAGTTAAATATAACGATACTAAGCTGTGATTCTACATATGAACCCGATTTCAAAGATCTCTGCGCGTTCGACGAGTTATATTGTCAGATAAAAGCGATACAAGTAGGGCTTACAAAATTAGAAAATCAAAAACCGCAAATAAATAATTACGAAAAAATAAATAGCAAGCTTCCGGCATTAGAATTGAAAAGTTTCGATGGTAATCCAAACCAATGGGTTTTATTTTACGAAAATTTTAATTCGCTAATTCATAAGAATCCGCATCTGTCAAACGCGGAAAAGGTACAATACCTTGTCGGAAAACTTACTGGTAAGGCTTCATTGGTATGTGCAGGTGTTCCGCCTATTGCAGCTAATTATGAGATTCTCTGGAAATCGCTAAAAAATAAGTATCAAGATAAACGTACTCTCGCCACGTTATACCTAGAACAAATTTTAAATTTCAGGGGTAGTCAAACTCCCTCGCAAAACGCATTAGACACGTTCTTAGAAAAATTCTATTCCGCATTTTCCGCATTGAAACAACTTCAATTAGATGATCTAGCTGACTTTACGTTTACACATATCGCGTTATCCAAATTGGATAAAGAAACTGTAACACTTTTTGAACAAGCAAAACGCCATGAAAATATACCGACATTTGAGTCATTGATTACCTTTGTGAAGGAACAAAACCGAATATACACGCTTCGTAACGCAGGGTCTTTACAAACTAACACTTCAAATTATAATAAATCTTCTACTTCGCAAGTTAATAAAAATTATAATAAAAGACAAAATTATTCTGCGCAATCATTCGTTGTCAGTAACAGCTTTCCTAAGTGTCCTTTTTGTAAAAACGATAATCCTCATCCACTTTATAAATGCGATAAGTTTCTTCTTTTAAATTCTCATCATAGAAATGATTTCGTGAAAAATAATAATTTATGTTTTAATTGTTTGGGCTTTCATAGTGTGAAAAAATGTAAATCGCAAAATAGATGCGCCATCTGCCAGCGAATGCATCACACTAAACTTCACATAGAGTCTTCGATGGCAAATACACGCTTATCGTCTAATGATAATACGTCGCTTAACCGCGCCCAAACATCATCGCCCGCCTCACAATCACAAACGGCAAACGCAGCCGTCGCTTCCAATTTTCCACTCTCTATGCATAGCAATGTAACGTATAACCAGACGCGTCCAAGCTCTTCTAATTCGATTACTCTATTACCTACTGCGGTAATATACGCTTTAAACGATTCCGGCAAAAGATTTAAAATCAGAGCATTGTTAGACAGTGGTTCTACAAGTCATTTTATTACAAAAAATTGTTGTGATCGCCTTAACCTGAATATTTTAAATTCTCCAGCAACAGTCAGAGGCATAGGGAACTCTGAAAAGCCAGTATTTGGCTTCGCTGATTTGACAATCTATTCGCGCTTTGATGCACGCTGCAGATTCAAAATAAACGCACGTGTAATCAGCACAATATCGGATAAAGTTCCAAACGCTTATGTGAACATTCACAAACTACAACATTTGCACGGCCTACCCTTAGCTGACGAAAATTTCCATACGCCCGCGGATATTGATCTTTTAATAGGCAATGAACTATTTCCTTTCTTGCTGGGAAACCAAAAGGTGATGTCATCCGACTCAAATGCAGTCGGGATACAAACCTCGTTTGGCTATGTCATCATGGGAAAAGCAGACTGTGTCGTGCAAACGATTGAACGCGCCCTACACGCAATAGTTGACGAACCTTCTTTAGAAAATTTAACGCAACGCTTTTGGGAATTGGAAAATGTACCGATTAGAAAACATTTAAGTCCTGATGACGCAGTTTGTGAACGAATATTCACCGAAACTTTCACACGCGATGCGACGGGACGTTATACTGTAGCATTACCATTTAAATGCGAACCAACGGAAATTGGTCGTACAGACACAATTGC
The DNA here is from genome assembly GCA_016648135.1 of Agrypnia vestita. Taxonomy (NCBI): domain Eukaryota; kingdom Metazoa; phylum Arthropoda; class Insecta; order Trichoptera; family Phryganeidae; genus Agrypnia; species Agrypnia vestita. Next base: position 1,170 of record JADDOH010013247.1, on the reverse strand, counting down.
TAAAATACGCTTTCTTCAATTGGAAAAACGGTTAGATTCTATTCCTGAACTACGCAAGGATTACAATGAAACCATTAAAGATTATATTGACAAGGGTTATATCAATGCGATTGATAACCTCGCACCCGGTCCATGCTATTATATGCCACATCATGCTGTTTATCGCCCGGAAAAATTAACTTCCCGCACGCGAATAGTCGTAAACGCTAGCTGTAAGTCAAGTTCGACTAAATCACTTAATGATCTGCTATATATTGGGTCAAATCTGCAAGTAAGCATCTTTGAGTTACTAATAAATCTTAGGCTCTTCCCGATTGCGCTCTCAGCAGACATCGAGAAGATGTATTTCCAAGTTAAATTGAAACCAGAACATCACCGATTTCAGCGTATATTATTCAGATTCCATCCTAGCGACCCGATCCAAACTTACGAGTTTAATCGCGTTTGCTTTGGGATTTCGAGTTCGCCATATCTGGCAATGCGCGTCGTCATAAGGCAACTAGCAGCAGATGAACGCTCTCGCTGGCCCGCAGCTGCATGGGCAGCCAAAAAACACTTTTACATGGATGACTACATTTCTTCTGTCGATACGGTTGACAACGCTTACCAACTTCATAGCGATCTACTCCAGTTATTCAAATCTGGTGGTTTCCACCTAGGTAAATGGGTCTCAAACAGTACCGAATTAATGGAAAAAATTCCCGCTGATCTCAAATTGCCGAAGCTCGTTCAATTTGATGAAGAGGCTTATACACAAATCGTAGGTCTCCGATGGAATCCTACCGATGACGCATTCCTATTCAAGATTAACGCCGATGTGTGTCAGTCGGATAGATGCACCAAGCGCATAATTCTCTCCACAACTGCTAGACTCTTCGACCCTCTTTCTTTGTTAGGTCCAGTTACCACGTTATTAAAATTATTAGTTCAAGAGTGTTGGAAGCAAAATCTTGAGTGGGACGAAAATGCTCCAGCTTACATTGAAAGTCAGTGGCAACAGTTCAAGTCAGAACTTCATTTACTCGAAAAGTTAAAAATACCCCGTCACTTAGGTATTTCGCAGTCTTACTCAAACGTAGCACTCGTCGGTTTTGCCGATGCGAGTGAGAAGTGTTATGGCGCAGTGCTATACATTCGAGTAAACAACAAGGAAGATGAAGCACAAGTCAC